>BSBK01002819.1:1422500-1622500 GCA_027943335.1 Chamaecyparis obtusa | reverse complement strand
CTATCAAAAGTTGTTAAAATTTTTTTTGTCGAAATCACTTTTTGGGATGAATTCCTTCCTCCAAAAAATTGTAACCTACTATTGTGGGTTCACCCCTTAACAATTTTGATTGATGCAAGAATAGTGGCTTCGAACACACTATTCACCCTGTTGGTGTGTTAAAACCTGTAACCTAGTATCATAGACATCAATTTGATGTCTTTCTCTTCAATAGGCTCAAATGTCATACCGTGCCTATCACTTTTGGACTTACATGCTTGTTCAACTAATTTCCTCACATCCTTTCCCATTGGAAGAATGACACATGTGCTAGAAAGGCCTAAGATCTCCTATGATTCTTATGGGGACTTCACCTATCCAAAATAGGTCATCATGGATTCTTCTTAACAAGATCTTGATCCAATCAGATTCATAGAACTCATATGCCATAGCATACTCAACAATGGGATGGTCTTCCAGATGTGCAAACTCATCTAAGAATGTTCTATTTGGTTTCATCATGGACTCAAGGTGAGACCTTATCCTATCAAGTCCAATTGGTTCCTTCTTATAGTATATGTACGCACGAATGTCTTCAACATGCATTACGCCCATAGGGGTTCTTGAAAATGCACCTTCTAGGTTATCTAGGGTTGAATTAAAAGGGTGCCTCTTAAAAACATATCTCTTTCTCTCAGAAACATCAAAGACAATTGGTGTAGCCATGAATTACTTAGTTAACTCTTCAAATCATATTCCAAAGACTTCTGAATCATCATGTCGGACTAGGGATTTGTAACTGATCAATCATACTTCTTCACTAGTAAATCAAGCTTCAACACTTCACAATTCAACTGGTAGGGCTTATGTGGTCTCCAATCGCTCTAAATTGAATGCAATGAGTGATCTATAAGTTTCCATAGACTATAAAGTAAAAAATTTTCCATTAATGTTTTCCATGTAAACTAGAATTCAACTAAGAATTTCCAACTTTCATCCTGTAATCGATCAGGCGGTGCGCTCTTGCACATAGCATCAAATGGTCTCCAAAATTTTAAATCCAAAGGCGCATACTCTAAGGGTGAGTATAACAGCCGCATAGGGGTCTAGAGCTAAATTAGATCCCCCTATGACCCCGAGGGCCATTCATCTAGGTGTAGAGGGTGCATCCATTGCAAGTGCATCCAATACATAGTCATCAACCTTATCCTTCTTTGCCTTTGACGAAATGATGCTCGCATCTTCTGTAGCTTTCACAAACTTTACTTCTACTACTTCATTCACTATTGATACTTCTTTCTTTTTAGGGATTTCTTAACTTCATGTTCTTCATCTAAAAAACTTTGAGATGTGTCCAGCCTTGTCACAAGAATGACAAATAGCTAGAGGCCTTAAATTCCTTGGCGCATTGATACGAGTTACCATTTTACACTGTCTAGCTGAGTGACCATTATAATTACATATCTAACATGTAATACTCTGAGAAATTCTTGCATTTTGTTGATTCTAATTTCTTTTATTATGCTAATTCTTGTTCTTCTGACTTGTTCTATAATTCATAGCTCTATGACCAAATTTATTGCATGAATAACAGTAACCATTGAAAGGTCTTACCTCTTTACAATCCCTTGCTATATGTCTGTGCTTGTTACAAGCATAAAAAGTTCAGTCTACTGGCTTGTGTTCATCCTTAGATGGTTCAGCATTGTCTTTAGTCTGATTTCCAATCTCCTTAATATTTGTAATGTCTTCTAGTACTTTCATCCTTGCTCACATGTCATCAATCTAATTTTGTGCTTCATTGAATCCAACACCACTTGTATCTCATTTAAGCTTCCTTGCATATAACTATGACTCTATCAAATCAGAACTTGTCTGTAATTTCTCAATGTGATTCTTTACCTCTTTCAACTCAGATTCTAACTTTTCTTTGCTGCTTGTTAGCTCCAAGATTTCTGATGAAGGGTGCTCCCCTTAGTACCACAAACACATAACGGAAATAGAGAAACAACAACAATAATATGCAAGAATAGAAAATTGGCTTCTTATTATCTCCACAAATGTGGAATTACAAAATTTTAGAATTACAATATGCAAAGCCACATGGGCATTCCCTTACAATATTCTGTAGGAAAAAATCCTCGAATCAATACCCAGAACTGCCCCAGACAACACTATGGGTCTTCTTTATATAGGCAATTTCCACCGCCCGAGAAGGTTCCAGAAATTTAGCCCTAAGAGCCAACCCAACTTAGAATTATTTTATTTTTCAATTTATTACATCAAAGTCAGCTCAAAATAACTTTTGAAACCCAAACAAAAATTTTGAAGGAAAATATTTTCTGCCATTTCAGGTGGCCTAACTTCCGGAGACCATAAGTCATCACCAGTTGACCGGATTGACTATTATAACCCCATTTTAGAAATGCGACGAAGCACTCTACAGGCTTGACCCATGCAAAGCACCCGTCACCTAATTTTTTGACCTTATTCGAGGCCTCTAAAGCCTTCAAAACTGAGTTCAAAGTTTTTGTACCCTGCTGCCAATACCAAAAATCTTCAATATCTTCAAAACTAGACCTGATCTAGCCATGAAACTTGGCTGGCAGGCTGATATGACTGAGATGAACCTCTATATATAAAATCAAACATTCTGAGATCATAAGACCAACTTACTAAAAATAGCAAGTTTCCATAAATAGAAACTCTACACAAGATAGCCCTTATTGAATACAAAAATAAAAATATGTTTGGGTGATGCAAGATTGCTGTTACACCTAGGATGCTCCTGCATCAGACACCCGGGGTAATTTGAGAAGTGACCCTGTCACGACTAAGGTGTACAGAGGAAAACCAAGATAGTCAACCTCCTCCTTTGTTAGCCATGATGAATCTTCTACAGGTTGTCCTTTCCATTTGACCAAATACTCTTCATATGTCCTGTTCCTTGTGCTTCTGCCAACACGACTGTCTAGTATGTCTTCAATCTCCTTGATATCTGAACTAGTTGCTAGAATAGTCCATTGTGCTACTGCAACCTCATCTTCAACACCTCCTTCATGATACTCTGTCAAATCTAAAATGTTAAACACTGGTGAAATATTTAGCTCAGTAGGCAATTCTACCTCATATGCATTTCCTGAATCATGCTTCTTCAGTATCGTACATGGTCCAAACTTCTTCATTTTCAACTTGTTATATGTACCAACCAGAAATTGCTCCTTTCGCAAATGAACCATGACTTCATCCCCAACCTGAAATTCCTTATGTCTCCTTTTCTCATCTGCCTTAGTCTTATACTGCACATTCATCTTGGTAATATGCTTCCTCACCTCCTCATGGATGTTCTTCAAATGTTCTACAAAATCCTTAGCTTCAGCACTACTTATTTCGCCTTTATCTATCTTTCTCAACTCAGATGCATTTCTTGCACTACTTCCATATACAATCTAGAATGGTGATTTACCAGTGCTCCTGTTGATAAAATTATTGTATGCAAATTTTGCCTGTGGTAAAATCAAATCCCATCCTGTTGGCTTATCTCCAACCAAACATCTCAGCAGATTTTTCAAACTTCTATTCACCACCTCTATCTGTCTATTAGTCTGTGGATGATGTGATGAACTGAACTTGAAATCTATCTCCAACTTCTTCCACAATGTCTGCCAGAAATATCCAACAAACTTAGTATCTCGATCTGAAACTATGGTCTTTGGCAAACCATGTAGTCTCACCACTTCTCTGAAAAACAATTCTGCTACATGAATAGCATCATTAGTCTTCAGGCAAGGAATGAAATGTGTCATCTTTGAAAATCTGTCAATTACTACAAAAATTGAATCATGTCCCCGCTGTGTCCTCGGTAAACCAAAAACAAAGTCCATATTGATATCCTCTCAAGGCTTCTCTGGTACAGGTAATGGCTGATATAACCTTGTATTCTACTTCACCCCCTTTGCCATTTGACATACTCTGCAACTCTGTACAAACTTCTTCACATCTTGCTACAACTGTGGCCAATAATAATTCTCACCAACCAAAGCAAGGGTTTTATCAGGACCAAAATGTCAACCCAATCCTGCACTATGCTTCTCCTTGATGAGATTCTCCCTCATAGAACTTCGTGGAATGCACAACTAACTCCCTCTGAATAGCATATCATCTTGGATGATAAAATCCAGCCATTTCATCCTGTCTAGAGTAACAGGTTCTGTACAAGCTTTCCAAGCTTCACCAAAATCAAGATCCTCTGGATACAAATTCTTGAGTTCTTTGAACCCAACCACTTCAATCTGCATCTTTGTCAGCAATAGTTGCCTTCTGCTAAGAGCATCTGCAACCCTATTAGAGTTTCCACTCTTGTGTTTCAAAACAAATGTATAACTCTGCAAAAACTCAACCCATTTCAAATGCCTCTGATTCAACTTTCCTTGACTATTCAAATATTGCAGCGCTTGATGATCAGTATACAAAAGAAACTCCTTAGGAAGAAGATAATGTCTCCACTTCTTTAATGCCTGAACTATAGCATAAAATTTCTGATCATAGATAGAATATTTTCTCTTGGCATCATTTAACTTCTCACTAAAATAAGGAACAGGTTTACCTTCTTGGCTCATAACAGCTCCTATTGTAGTACCACTAGCATCACAATCTACTTGAAACACCTTATTAACATCTCAAAGTGCTAAAACGGGTTGTTCTATAACTTTTTGTTTCAACAATTGAAAATTCTTTTCTGCCCCATTAGTCCACTTAAACTCTTTTCTATCCCCTCTCATTGTTTCAGTCAAGGGTCCACAAATATTGCTAAACTTTTTGATAAAATTTCTATAAAATCTAGTCAAACCATGAAAATATCTTACCTCAGTAGCACTCCTTGGAGTGGGCCATTCAAGGATAGCCTGTACCTTCTCTGGGTCCATTTTTAGACCTTCTCCTAAAACTGCAAATCCCAAATACACTAACTCTTTCTTCACAAAACTGCACTTCTTCAAATTAATCAATAATTTCTCATCTCTCAACTTCTCAAACATCATACGAATATGCATCATATGTTCCTCCAATGTCTTGCTAAAAATTAAAATATCATCTAGGTAAACAATGACAAACTTACCTAGAAATTCTTTCAGAACCTCGTTCAGGAGCCGCATGAAAGTGCTCAGTGCATTGGTTAGCCCAAAAGACATGACTAACCACTCATACAGTCCTTCCTTTGTCATGAAGGCAGTCTTCCATTCATCTCCTTCTCTGATCTGAATTTGGTGATATCCACTCTTCAGATCTATCTTTGAGAAATACATAGCCCCACTCAAACAATCCATAATATCATCCATTCGTGGCAATGGAAACCTATACTTGATTGTGATCTTGTTTATTGCTCTGGAATCTATACACATCCTCCACTCTCCATTCTTCTTTGGTGCTAATACCGCTGGTATAGCACAGGGACTCAAACTCTCTCGAATCAACCCCTTCTGCAATAACTCATGTACTTGTCTGTTCAACACTTCACTTTCTGCTGGTGTCATTCTGTGTGCTGCCTTGTTTGGCAAACTGGCTCCTAGAATCAAATCCATCTGATGACTGATCTTCCTTACCGGTGGTAATCCATTAGGTACATTATCAGATACAATATCCTAAAACTTATTCAACAAATCTGCAACCTCTACAGGTACATCCTCTACTTCTTCTTTACCAACTTTTGGAATTAAAGCAAAACACACATGCTCATGCCTCATACCATCTAGGAATTTTCTTCCATCAAAAAATGTTATTCTTGCATTACCACATACCTTTTCTTCGGTCTCCTTCAATGGCTTTAGCTTATGTCGCACTCCATCCTTTGTCAGGGAATAGGTATTCGCACAACCATCGTGTACAACACATCTGTCAAACTACCATGGTCTACCCAACAACATATGACATGCATCCATAGAGATGATTGTTGGAAACAATTGTCTAAAGAAAATTGCTACTCAAATTATGTATTGTCTTTGATGTCACACAATGTCATAGTCCGCAACAATCAGTACCTACCGAGCTCAGTCAGTCTGCCTGGCATTAAAATTAGTGTTTACCGACTTCACTTGGTTATCAAAGAAAAATCAGCATTTACTGAGTTCACTCGGTTGTCAAAGAAAAGTTAGCATTTACTGAGTTCACTTGGTTATCAAAGAAAAAGGATTATCAGTGTTTACCGAGTTCTCTCGGTCTCCAAAAGATTGTAGAAAATTTCATTATGGTCACCGAGCACTATCGGGCCTTGAAGGATCTTTGCAAATAAAGTTTGCTTAATTCAACTGGCTGTTATACTAAGTAATGCCGATTTGACAAATCTAAAATTATATAAATAAAAGGTCAAGTGTGAAAAATAAAGTAGAGATATAGAAGAAGATATATAGAAGAAAGACAAGAAAGGTGTGTGCAAAATTGTGAAGGATGACCAGATATCATTGAGGAGCAGTAGAGATATATTCGATCAGGAAGGATCTCACTTATACAGAATAGAGATCTGTAATCAGCAAGGCAGTTGCATTATTATACAGGTCATTTTCATTGTTACCTTTTTATCATTGTAACAGTGAATTCTAAATCTCTTAACCGAGTTGGTTTAACAACCATATTGTAAATCCTCTAACAAGGTGACAATTCTATTGAATTGTTCTCAAGACCTCTTACCAGGCCACTCCTAGCAGGGTGATTAAATCCTCTAACAAGGTCACACCTAACAGTGTGTTTTGTAACCTTTTACCGAGTGTTAAACAGATAATATTCATTAAGATATCCTAAGGGATCTGGAAAGAAATAATAGTGAAGTGTTTTATGGTTGACTGATTCACCCCCCCCCCCTCTCAGTCACTTCATCCATATTCCATCAATTGGTATCAGAGCTTTTGGTGCTTGCAGGAAGGGTTTCAAGGACCTAAGCTAAAGATTAGGATGTCTTACAAGAGAGAAATTCCAAAGCTCAATAGAGATAACTTTTCAGCATGGCAAGGTCCCATGAGGCTTCATCTGGCTTCCATTGGTGATTCAGGATGCAAATACATTGATGAAGAATACACAGTTCCTACTGGTGCATTAACTGTTGAAGACATTGCAGAGAAAAAGAGTCTTAACACCATGATGATAGACATTGCATCAACTCTCAGCTATGAGGAATTTGATAAAATTAAAGAATGCACTATTGCATATGAAATGTGGATCAAATTGAAGAAAATATATGGTGGTGATGCAAATGTGAAAAGAGCCAAAGCAGAAAGCCTAAGAGGACAGTTTGACAAGATGAATATGAAAGAAGATGAAAACATTGCAAAATATGTTGAAAGGATCAAAGCAAGTGTTAGTGCAATTAGAGCTTCTAGAGGAACAATCACTAATGAAATTGTTATAAGCAAGGTACTCAGAACATTACTCCCTATCTATGCAATAAGAGTATCAGCTATTCAAGAAAGAAGATGTGAAGCAAACCACAATATAACTTTGGATGCTTTAGTTGGAAGATTGACAACCTTTGAATTAGACAACTATGACAACTATGTTCCAATTTCCAAAAATATTGAGTCAGCATTTGAGGCCAAGGTTTCACTAAGGAAGAACAAGAAAATAAAAGAAGTTCAGTCAGAAAGTGAAGAAGTATTAGAACAAAGTTCTGATAGTGATCTTGAAATTGTAGAAGCACTACTTGCAAAGAAGTACTCTAAAGGGAAAGGTAAATATAAAGGTAAAACTCCTTTAATCTATTTTTCATGTGAAGAAATTGGACATATTGCAGCTAGGTGCCCAAACAAGCAGGCCAAGGAAGAGAAGAGAGGTCACAAGTACTATGACAAAAAGAATTTCAAATCATTCAAGGATAAAGGTAAGAAAACATGTTTTATGGCTAAAGATTCTGATGATAGTGAAGAAGAAATTGTCTTTATTGCTATAAAAGATGAATCTGATGATGATGAATATACGATGGCACTTATTTTTTCATATAAGCAAAGATGATATATGGATAATAGACAGTGGATGTTCACATCACATGACTGGTGACAAGACAAAATTTGAATACCTAGAAGACTGTGATAGTGGCAATGTAAGATTTGGAAACAATGAACCTTGTTGTATAAAAGGAAAAGGAAGAATCTCATTAACCAAAGAACTCATATGTGATAATGCTTATTGGGTTGAAGGACTAAAACATAATCTTCTAAGTGTAGCATAGCTAATCAACATTGGTTTCAAGGTTGAATTCATGAATAGTCAAGCAAGACTGCTGGATGGAAAAGGAAAACTCATTGGATCAGGCAAACAAACAAAAGGTAACTTATTTTTATCTTGATCTCAGTGAATATTCATGTTTTATTGCTCAAATTGAAGAAATTTAGCTATGGCACAAAAGGTTATGTCATGTGAATTTTGATAACATGATGAAAATAAGAAAATTCAAGAAGGTAAGAGGCATTCCTACTTTGAAGAAACTTGATACTGGTCTATGTAAGAATTGTCAGATTGGCAAAATGAGTAAGACTAGTTTTAAGAGTAAGAACTATCAATCTAAAGAGATTTTGGAAATTGTGCATACTAATTTATGTGGACCTATTGGAATAGAAAGCTATACTGGAGATAAATTCTTTATTCTTTTCATTGATGATTATTCTAGAATGATGATTGTTATGTATTTAAGAGAAAAGTTAGAAGCATTTGAAAAGTTCAAATGGTACTTGGCAAGAGTGGAAAAGGAAACAGGGAAAAGATTGAAATGCTTAAGATCAGACAGAGGTGGTGAATTCATCTCCCATGAATTTAACAACTTTTGCATTGAAAGAGGAATCAAAAGACAGGTATCAACTCCTAGAACTCCTGAGCAGAATGGAATAGCTGAAAGAAGAAATAGATCTATTATGGATTGTGCAAGGACTCTAATCGTAGAAAAGAACATCGCCATAAAGTACTGGAAGGAAGCTATCAGCACTGTAGTTCATACCTTGAACCGAGTACAATTGAAGAAAGACACATTCAAAACTCCTTATGAGTTATGGTATGGCTATAAACCCAATGTAAGTTACATGAAAGTATTTGGTAGCAAGTGTTATATCTTAAAAGAATCCAAAAGAAATAAATTTGATGTGAAAAGTGATGAAGGAATATTCCTAGGATATTCTAGCAAAAGTAAGGCATACAAATGTCTGAACTTGTCTACTCACAAAGTCATAGAAAGTATACATGTAAAATTTGATGAGTTTGTAGAAAAGACTGAAGAAGAAAGCAAAAGGGAACCTGAAAACTACAGGAGATTCATTTACATTGAACCTGAAACATTGCCAGACACAACTATCAATAAGGAAACTATATCTACTGAGCCTAGCACAGTAACCGAGTCACAGGAAGAAGTTCAAACCAAGTCACAAGAAGAAGTTCAAATCGAGTCACAGGAAGAAATTCAAACCGAGTCTCAGCCTGAAGTTATTGAGAAAATATCTACCAAGCCAGAGCAACCTGAAGAAGAGATCCTAGAAGACAACAACATGACTCATTCAAAAAGCAAGGAACCTATACTAGCCAAATATGTCAGAAGGCATCATACACTAGATCAAATTATTGGAAACAAATCAAATGGTACTATGAAAAGAAGTAAGGTAAAAGGTACATGTCTGCTTACTGATTTTGAACCTAAAAATATCAAAGATGCATTGAAAAATGAAAGTTGGATTGAAGCAATGAATGAAGAATTAGAACAAATACAAAAGAACAAAACATGGACTCTTGTACCTAGACCTAAAGATAAGGATGTAATTGGAACAAAATGGGTATTCAGGAATAAGCTGAATGAAGACGGTCAAGTATCTAGAAACAAAGCTAGATTGGTATGTAAAGGTTATTCTCAAGAAGAAGGTATAGATTATGGTGAAATTTTTGCTCCTGTTGCAAGATTAGAAGGTGTAAGAACTCTACTTGCTTATGCAGCACATAAAGGATTTAAGGTATATCAGATGGATATAAAATCTGCATTTCTCAATGGAATTCTTGATGAAGAAGTCTATATTGAGCAACCTGAAAGTTTTGTTGATCCAGATAAAAAGGACATGGTCTACAAGTTACACAAAGTATTGTATGGTTTGAAACAAGCTCCTAGAGCATGGTATGAAAGACTCCATAACTATCTGATTCAGATTAATTTCAAAAGAACCAATGATAACAGCAATCTGTATATTAAAAAAGGATCGGATGACAAAATTATATTGACAGAAATATTTGTAGATGATACTATATTTACAAGGAATGATGATCAGTGCAAAGAATTTTCAGAGCAAATGAACAAAGAATTTGAAATGTCTATGTTTGGTTTAATAAAATTCTTTGTTGGTCTTCAAATTCAGCAAAGCAAGAATGGTATATACATTACTCAATCTAAATACATTAAGGAAATACTTAAGAAGTTTGGTATGGAAGATTCAAAACTAGTTGGTACACCCATGTGTACTGGACTGAAACTTACCAAAAATGATGATTCAAAAGAAGTAGATCAGACCTTATACTGATCTATGATTGGAAAATTGCAGTATCTAGTACATACAAGACCTGATATTGCCTTAGCAATCGGTATAGTAGCAAGATTCTCAGCAAAACCTAAAGAAAATCATATGATAGCAATCAAAAGAATCTTAAGGTACTTAAGAGGAACTGAAGAATATGGTTTGTGGTATAAATTTGGAGGCAATCTAGACTTAAAAGTGTTTACTGATGCTGATCGAGCAGGGAACATTGATGACATAAAAAGTACAAGTGGTGGAGCATTTTTTCTTGGAAAAAGACTGGTATCCTGGACCAGTAAAAAGAAAAATTGCACATCTCAATCCATAGCTGAAGCAAAATATGTTGCTGCTGCAGTAAATTGTTCAAACATTGTTTGGTTTAAACAGTTATTACAAGGTATGAAGGTTGAGATCAAAGAACTAGTTGTTATATTTTGTGACAATACAAGTGCAATAAACATTTCGAAGAATCCAGTAATGCATTCCAAAACCAAGCACATTGCTATTAAATATCACTTTGTCAAAGAATTGGTGCAGGACAAGGAAATCAGATTAGAATATATTCATACAAAAGAGCAGATTGCAGACATTTTCACCAAACCATTACCCAAGGATGCATTTGTGTATCTAAGAGGTAAGTTAGGGGTCATTCCCCTATCCGAGGCTCACTAAATATAGTTTTAGTGATGCATCAACCAGAACATGATTGAAAATCAACAAGTTGATGCAGCATATTCAAGGAATCATTGCATATGAATCAGTACTTGAGGTACATTAGTTTACACCGGTAATATGTGAATTTTCTTTGGCATGTGTTGTCAAAGAGGGAGTGTCTTTGCTATTACTTCAAGAAATTTTCAATAGTCAGGAGGAAGAGTTTTCAAGAAAAAGGAAGTTTGCTGACAGAGGGAGATTTGAATCTGAACCCAGCTAATCCTTTCAAAATTTCTTATGCTATGACATATTGTGTTGCCATCAATGCCAAAGAGGGAGATTGTTGGAAACAATTGTCTGAAGAAAATTGCTACTCAAATTATGTATTGTCTTTGATGTCACACAATGTCATAGTTTGCAACAATCAGTACCTATCGAGCTCAGTCGGTCTGCCTGGCATTAAAATTAGTGTTTACCGAGTTCACTTGGTTATCAAAGAAAAATTAGCATTTACCGAGTTCACTCGGTTGTCAAAGAAAAGTTAGCATTTACCGAGTTCACTCGGTTATCAAAGAAAAAGGATTATCAGTGTTTATCGAGTTCTCTCGGTCTCCAAAAGATTGTAAAAAATTTCATTATGGTCACCGAGCACTGTCGGTCCTTGAAGGATCTTTGCAAATAAAGTTTGCTTAATTTAGCCAACTTTTATACTAAGTAATGCCGATTTGACAAATCTAAAATCATATAAATAAAAGGTCAAGTGTGAAAAATAAAGTAGAGATATAGAAGAAGATATATAGAAGAAAGATAGGAAAGGTGTGTGTGAAATTGTGAAGGATGACCAGATATCCTTGAGGAGTAGCAGAGATATATTCGATCAGGAAGGATCTCACTTATACAGAATAGAGATCTGTAATCAGCAAGGCAGTTGCATTATTATACAGGTCATTTTCATTGTTACCTTTTTATCATTGTAACAGTGAATTCTAAATCTCTTAACCGAGTTGGTTGAACAACCATATTGTAAATCCTCTAACAAGGTGACAATTCCATTGAATTGTTCTCAAGACCTCTTACCAGGCCACTCCTAGCAGGGTGATTAAATCCTCTAACAAGGTCACACCTAACAGTGTGTTTTGTAACCTTTTACCGGGTTGGCTTCTAACCGGGCATCACTTCAGAAAAGTGAAAATCAGTATCTAGTTACATTGGTGGTTTTCTCCATATTGAGTTTCCACGTTAAATCCTGTGTCTCTTGTGTTTTTAATAGTTATCTTAATCATATACAGGTAGTGATGAATATCTAAAAAATTTTTTTTTTTACTAATACTCTCTGCATCTACCAAGTTACTGCAATCAATTTACTGAGTGTTAAATAGATAATATTCATTAAGATATCCTAAGGGATTTGGAAAGAAATAATAGTGAAGTGTTTTATGGTTGACTGATTCACATGACCATCGTACACAACACATCTGTCAAACTACCACGGTCTACCCAACAACATATGACATGCATCCATAGAGATGATATCACATAGTACCTCATCTTGGTACCCGTTGATCTTGAACTTTACCAGGCACTATTCACTGACCAGGACCTTGTCGTCATCCTGCACCCAGGCAATCCGATATGGATGTGGATGTTTCTGTCTCTTAAACTTCAACTTTGTCACCATCTCTTCTGACACCAAATTTTCAGTTCTTCCACTATTGATAATCATATCACAACATTTGCCCTCACACTTGCATCTAGTATGAAATAGGCTCCTCCTTTGTTCAGGTTCATTCTCACCACTCAGCAAGACTCTTCTATTAATTAGCGTTTCTCCTCTTTCAGCATCTTCAAAATTTGATGATCTAGCATCTTCATCTACATGTACAACTCTGGCCTGGCTTTCATTTCTCCTATCTGTTCTGCCTTGGCGCTGAGGACATTCAAATGCCCTATGACCTTCTTCTCCATAGTGAAAACATGTTCCATGAAAGCCTCCTCTTCCAGATCCTTCTCCTCTTCCTCTTCCTCTTTGATCTCTATTACTCTAATCCTGGAAACGATTGAAATTATTTCCTCTCTGATTCTGACTGCTACTGGCCTCATTCTTCTTTTTTGGATCTTCATTTCGGCCACCATATGACTGTCCACCATGACCTCTTCCATTTTGTCTGCTCTCAAACTTCTTGTTCAGCTTTTCCTCTACTTTTAGGGCAAACTAGTATGCCTCCTCAATATTGTTCATTCAAACTAGATTCAACTCCTCTTGAATGCTTGGCCTTAACCCATTAAGGTATCGGGCAACTTTCTCCTTATCAGCTTCTGCATGACCTGTTCTAATGAGGAGTCGATAGAAATCCTCTGTATACTCCTGAACAGATCTTCCTGCTTGCTTCAAACTTTTCATTTTCTTTAGTAGGTCAAGCTCATAATCAACAGGAATAAACTGTCACTGCAATTTATCCACTATCTGATCCCATCTTGTGATTTTATCTTTCCCTCTTCTATTTCACTCCAATTGAATTTCTTGCCACCAGATCTTTGCATGACCTTTCAGTCTAGCCTTCGCAAATTTGACCCTATCAGGATCCTCAACATCTTCATACTCAAAATATTCCACACATTCATTGATCCAGTCAATCAATTTCTCTAGGTTAAGATTTCCAGAACATGTAGGAACCTAAATCTTAGGTCTTTTCCCAATCTTGAAAATCACCCGAAAAAGTCTTTGTTCCTCTTGATATTCTTCTTCGGCTTCATCCTTGCTTTTGTCTCTAACATTAAGATTCATTCCTCTGCGAATCTCTTCTTGCAATGCTCACACTTGTCTTTGCAGCTCTCTAACCTCAAGTGTCATGGCACCAGCTCTTCTGCCACATTCTCTTCGTGGAGGCATTTTCGCAATGCGTGCTGAAACCCTAACCATAGTCCTAGTCCAAACTGCCTCACAGTCGGTGATCTATTTACACACTCAAGAACTCCCTCTCTAATACCACTTGATGAAGGGTGCTCCCCTTAGTACCAAAAACACATAACGGAAATAGAGAAACAACAACAATAATATGCAAGAACAGAAAATTGGCTTCTTATTATCTCCACAAATGTGGAATTACAAACTTTTAGAATTACAATATGCAAAGCCACATGGGAATTCCCTTACAATATTCTGTAGGAAAAAATCCTCGAATCAATACCCAGATCTACTAACCAGAACTGCCCTAGACAACACTACGGGTCTTCTTTATATAGGCAATTTCCACCGCCCGAGAAGGTTCCAAAAATTTAGTCCTAAGGGCCGACCCAACTTAGAATTATTTTATTTTTCAATTTATTACATCAAAGTCAGCTCAAAATAACTTTTGAAACCCGAACAAAAATTTTGAAGGAAAATTATTTTCTGCCATTTCAGGTGGCCTGACTTTCGGAGACCATAAGTCATCACCAGTTGACCCGATTGACTGTTATAACCCCATTTTGGAAATGGCACGAAGCACTCTACAGGCTTGACCAGAGAAAAGTGCCCGTCACCCAATTTTTCGACCTCATTCGGGGCCTCTAAAGCCTTCAAAATTGAGTTCAAAGTTTCTGTACCCTGCTGCCAATACCGAAAATCTTCAATACCTTCAAAACTAGACCTGATCTAGCCATGAAACTTGGCTGGCAGGCTGATATGATTGAGATGAACCTCCATATGTAAAATCAGACATTCCGAGATCGTAAGATCAACTTACTAAAAATAGCAAGTTTCCATAAATAGCAACTCTGCACAAGATAGCCCTTATTGAATACAAAAATAGAAATATTTTTGGGTGATGCAAGATTGCTCTTACACCCAGGATGCTCCTGCATCAATTTCTATATTTTTTTGTCTCAATTCTTCATTCAATTGAAGGTTCTCTTTAATCTATTCATCATAAACTTCTTGATTATTAGTTAGCTTTTCATCCAACTCTACAATATGATCTTTTAGAGATGTGTTCTCTTCATTTAGCTTCTTAACCATTTTCCCTAAATCAATGTTTGAACAATCTTTCAAATCTTTTCTTAGCTTCTTGATGAAAACTTGTGCACCACTGATTTTCAATTTTAGTTCTTCAACTTATTTCTCAGATCTGTCAAGGTCTTCAAGAGCTGCCATAAGATTCTTCTTTAGATTCTTTTCTTCTTCTAAATCCATTGATCTCCTCAAGTGGTTAAACTTTTCATCAGAGGACCATAGCTTTGATACCAATTGTTAGGAATGGGAACACTGAGAGGGGGGCATGAATCAGTGTTCACTATATCTTATTAATTTCTTAACTCTTGAATCTTAACTTAATTTCTTAAGTACGGAAATGAACATCAATATAAACAAGATAAACAATCACAACACATAAAACCAATATGGTTATGGGGAAACCCAAATAGGTAAAAACCCTAATGGTAATTGACACCCACTAAGAACTACACTAGTGTATTATGATCCTCGTTAGAAGATCTACAACCCAGATAGGAGTTGTTCTTTACAAATCTTTTAGAACAGTGACCTAGTCAAAGGTCAGACCCTGTTAGGAGTCTTTTAAAATAACCTTGTTAGGGGTGGGGACACATTGTCCTAGAGCTCACTACTCAAGTGGTGAGGGATACAACCTTATGATCTCAGATACACACTATATCTGCTGGATGAACTATTGTTGTGACACTACTTGTCTAATTAGTTCCTTTTGTGTGCTGATGCTTTAGCCCCTTGTAAAGAAATAATTTATTCTATCTTCACTTTGCATGTCTCTTTTTTCTTATCTTAAATCTATATTCACTTCTATGCTTAATTACAGAGGTGCATCTTATATTTATATGCACTAACAAAATAATTAACTAGGTTGGCCTATAACCGATTACATACAATGCTTTCAAGTGAATTGGCTCAAGCGTGTTTACATGTAAACAACTTAATTACAATAGGCTTATAGCCTTTACAAAATATTATTATAACTACTAATCAAAATAGTAACAATTGACTGCATACTCTATTTTGTTCTGGCATTCACTGTTTGTACCACCTCAATTGTCTGTATCTTCACCATATTGTCTCATCTGATCATGCGCTCTTAGACTTAGTATGAATAATCACTTACCATCTTAACTTCAAGGGTGCATACCATAACTCAGTCATATGCACGTGCATTGATGCTCTGATCTACCGATGCTCTGCTAACTGTCCAGTCTTCTATACTTAGCCATATTATGACATTATGATAATGTGCACTGACTCCAAAACTCTATATGACTTTGTTACCATAATGACAACACTATATCTAGTCATATATAATAGTATAGTGAACTTGATAACAGTTTCTTGGATTGAGTTAGTTATCCTTTCACAATTGTATTGTACTTCTCACATTTGGCATACTGCAACTTTATAGTCTCAAGTTCAAATGTTACTTTGGTAGGTTTAGACCTTAGATCTACATTTTTAGACTTTAGATCTAATTCAATTTTACTATTATCATATTTCAATTTTAACTTTAGATCTACAATATTTAGTTCATGCTTTAGGATCTCATTCTCCTTTTTCATTTTGAAACTTCATCACTATCCTTGATCTTATTTACAGGTTTTTTATTTGATTTAAGATCTTCTATCTTGTCTTTTAGTTTCTCAATGTAGTCTTTTGCACTTTCATATTTATTGATCAGAGTATCTCTTTCTTCAGTAAGAATATCAATCTTCTCAAGAGCTTCTTCTAGATTTTTCTGTAACTGATCCATATCCATGGAGATCTTACTCAAGTTGTGATGCCTTCTCCAAATAACCTTTCTCTGATACTTATTGTTAGAAATAGGAAATACAAAGAGGAGGGGGTGAATCGGTATTTCAAAAAAAATTCTTTTACCCAATTATGGATATATATAGTTAGCTTGTAACATTCATAAGAAACTAAACTAAATAAATTTAATATAAAATACAACCATAAAGTAAAAGAACTCATAACACCATATTTTTTCTCGAGGAAACCCTAGCCAAGAGAAAACCCCGGTGGGGATAGTACCCATAAGTGATTCTCTAATCAAAAGTAGCTGGTTAAAGATATTGACCCTGTTAGGAATCTATTTACATCCGTATAGTGTCTCGGTCCATGTTAGAGGACTTAGGCCTTCTTAGAAGCCTCAACCCTGTTAGGATTTGGTATTACAAAATAGGAATGTATGCAAGATGAGCCCACTGCCCAAGCATGCAATATACAATGATAATCTTCAATTCAAAAGATAGAATACAAAAACATGTTGTTGTTGTTGAATATCTTCAATATTATGATCTAGCTTGTAGGTTCTTCACAAAAACTTGCTATCAATTCGTATTACTCTGATCATAGATCAGATTTAAAATAATAAAACCTTATACATCAATACAATATTGTTCTTACAACTTCACATTAGTCTTTTTAACTTCACATTACAAAATAATTTCCTTATTCAAGCTATCACAAATATAGCTTTCCAATCGACTTGCATGCTTCTAAAACATAATACTAATTCTAGCTAACTTAGGTTTAACATCTAGGATGTCATCTCTAATTAGTTTTAAGTCACTATTTTAATAAACCAAATAATCTCTTAACTCAAAACAATCATTTACTAGTCGCTACTTTCTTCTGGTCGTCTCAACACTATTTTAGTAACACATTAATATCTTTATCCATACATTTCATACGGTCTTGCACTCTTAGATGTATCTTAGGCATACCTCATCTAATTTTTTCTCAAGTTTGCATGCACTGGAAATACTTCTGTGAACTTTGCTGATCAAAATAGTCTATGTGTAGATAGATAAACATTGATATACTTAGACAATTTCCTTAAGTTCTCATCCAAAACTTTATCCTTGAATCATGTTGAGTTAATACTGAATATATGTTTCCATAATGAAGACATCATGATATCCTACTTAGCCAAATTGCCAACACTATTGTCAGTTATATTTTTGCTTTGTTTATTTAAATCTCACAATCCTTTAGTGAGAGGTGGGTTTATAGGTGGTTGGTGGAGGGTTTGTATTATTTTTAAAGGGGAGGAGGCCCTTGTTGAGGAGGTCATTGTGATTGAATCGGATCTTAGGGATTCTATTATGTCTCTTCCTATCTCCATATGAGTTTATTGTTTAGTTCTTTATGTTCTAGGTGGATTTTATTTTGGTGAGGGTTTGGTATTTCTTGTTCCTTTTGGGTTTTGTATGGATGTTTTTTCTCTTTCTTAATGGCTCTAGGGTTCAAGGTGGCAGCTTGAGGTTTGTCATGGGGTTGGGTGTATTACAACTTGTAGAACTATAACTTGTCTCCAAGATGCATGGTGATGGAAGTCATCCTCTATTTTTTTCTCATGTTCTAACTACCTCTTGAATTAAGTTTCTCTTGGCTCCTCCTTGGTTTGTGGTTTTGGGCCCTTTGTGGAATTTTTATTGGTGGAAGGTTTGTGGGTCATTTTGACTTTTTCCTTGGTTTTATTGCTAGGTTGATGTAGAGTACTATAGACACAATGGAATACTACTCAAACTTACCAAGAATTGGCATACCACACCTCATTTATATGGTTCTTAACTGTAACCTTTCAATAAGTATTTAAATTTCTTATAGACCTTATTAACACAACCAACTCTAGGATTATTATGGAATCAAAATGGGTTCACAATATGATAGATAAGATAGACTCAAAGCCTCCTTTATCCCATCCAAGAAGACTTTAAAAAATCGCTATCACAACTTGCATTCTTGCAACTACACACAACAATGCCAACCTCCAGTTTGGACACAATAATACTTCCACTTTTGTGTGGGCAAAATATCACTTTTTTGCTATTATTTTGGATTAAGAAAAATATATTTTAATCATCATAATATACCCATCAATATTTTTCATGGTACTTTCTTCACAAATAGGCCTAATTGCTACTAGGCCTATCCAATAGGTATTTTGACCTTTCCTTACAAGTCTTTTCTCATTGGAAAAAACCAACCACCATTCTAGATACCCTTTTTAGGGTTACTAAACATATATGTCAAAATCAATTTTTGAATCACAACTTTGATGGGGAAACTACTACTAATTGTGTATACCTAATTCAGGTATTAGACCTCCTCTTACAAACAAACTCTACTCCAAATCCTCAACCTAACACAACCAATGCCTTGATCATCTCTGACATACCTTCAATATGTATCTAATATACCATTTCATAGTGCCCAACTCATTTAATTTTGAGTTTACAACTCAATTTGCACTTCAACTATTTTGAACCAACTTCAATAGCCATTCAAACTAATTAGTCATTGGATCCTATTGTACACAGTCCCTAGAAAAAGTTGCAAAACTTTGTGAATTTGACTCCAACACATCTTATATTTCCCTAATTAGATTACAACTATGCCAATCATGTCCCCTAACATGAAAAAAACACCAAATTTATCATTTTCCTACTCATTTTGAGTATTTGACCCATTTTGACCAGTTTGGCCTTTACATGAGAATTC
This sequence comes from Chamaecyparis obtusa, assembly GCA_027943335.1. Taxonomy (NCBI): domain Eukaryota; kingdom Viridiplantae; phylum Streptophyta; class Pinopsida; order Cupressales; family Cupressaceae; genus Chamaecyparis; species Chamaecyparis obtusa. The sequence goes on along the minus strand of BSBK01002819.1, from coordinate 1,602,844 downwards.
AGGACCTTGTAGCCTTTTAGCCTTGTAAATTGGTTTCAAACCATTACAAAATGTCTTCTAATGGTCCATAGGACCCTATTACATCCTAAGTCACCTACAAAAAAAAGTTCAATGATGAGTCTTTTTAACTCATAGGTGCTCCTACACCACTAGGAGTTTGGCTTTCCATCTGCCCCTTTGCTTCATTCATTTCTTTGGTCACGTGGAGTCTGCGTGTTTTTAATGGCCTCACTTATCCATGTGTTTTTTTTTTAGGGTTATATTTTGGTAGGTTTGTGTGTGCCACTACTAGTGCATGATGTTGTTTTACCTTATGTAGTTGTTTGTTTATGTTGGAATCTAGATCCCTCTCAAAATCTATTTGTAATAGGTTTGTGGAGCCTCTTCAAAACCTCTTTTCCCCTAATTAAAAAATAGAATAAACTTGATGAATGCAATATTATATTGACTTATAATTTAATTTATTTTCTATCTTCTAATTTTAAGCCCAAAAGTTAATTCTTAATTTGTTAATGCTAATCCTACACCTAATAGGGTTCAAGGAAAACTTGATGATGAAAGACTCCCACCTTTTCAAAATTACATGAATTGCTTATATTTTATGATTATATGATCTTTAGTTTAGACTCTCGACATTTTATCTTTCAATTAAACTCGATCCAATAAAAAATTGTGAATATAGTATTTTCCTTCTTACATGAATTGCATAAGGGTAAATGTTAATGATATAGCATCAGTCAATAAATTCATCAATAAAAATTCATCTCTAAAAATGATTATGTGCATTTGTTATATATAATTAAGTTATATATATGAATCTTAATTACACACACACACACACATAGATATATATGTATGTATGTATGTATGTATGTATATGTATGTATATGTATGTATATATATGTATGTATATGTATGTATATGTATATATACATACACACACATACGTATATGTATATGTATATGTATATGTATATGTATATGTATATGAATATACACATATGTGTGTGTGTGTGTGTGTGTATTGTTAGAGTTAAGTATTAATTATATTAATGAACTTTACTCATTTCTTAAGATGTCAACGCTTTTATTTTTAATTGTTTATATTTAAACACACTTGCACTAGTTGATTTGAACTTATGCACTAGTTGTTTCAAATATAAACTTGCATGCATTAGTCTTATAATAATTTAACTAATTATTACATTCACTAAGTTTTTCATTTCAAGGCTTTCAATCTCCTTTATATGGATGATTCATTATATTTTTTATTCATTCATTAATTGAGGATATTTTCTTCTTCATATTTTTGAGTCAAACCCTTGCCCTCTTCATGTCTCTACTTCCTTGTAACAAGTTTTTGTATACAGGTGATCTTCAGGTTTTGTGGATTTGTATTGCTCAAATTCTACATGGTATTAGAGCCTAATCTGCTACAGCTTGTTCACATTTGAAGGATTCAAATTAGGGCATTTTTGGTTATTTTTTATTAAAATTAGGGGGTTCCTAAATTTTTGGTGCAATTTGAGCTCAAACGGACCTCACCTTTGAGCTCGCAGTGCCCAAAAACCCCTATTTTCATATAAGGCATGTCCATTTTGGACAACTTTGCATTTTAGGGTTTTTTTGGTACTATAAGCTTGGCATGCTTCCCAAGGTGGAATTTGTACGAATTGACACACTTTTTGAGGTGAAATTTGTACAGTTTCCATGCAAATTGAAATAATTTTTTTTTGTTTGGCACACAAATTAAGATTTTTTTATTAAAAAAATAGCACGCAAATTGAGGCAAAAATCTAAAAGGCTTTGCACAGATTCAAAGGCACGTATGTGATTATTTTAAAAAAATTATTTTATTTTATTTTTTGGTGGCAATAGCCATTTGGCCATCAAATTTAAGCCCGTCATTTGATGACATCAGCATGCATCATCCTCATTTGCGCCATTTTTTAGGCTCTCTAGCGCACCAGTTGGTATTTTTCTCATAACTTGAGCATATAGTGTCAAAATTGGGCAAACGAGATATCGGTGGAAAATTGGTTCCAATCCCGACGCTTTCATGGAAGTTAATCTGGTGTTTTTTGTCATCTAGCTTGTTGTTTTTGTTGTGAAAGCTAGATTCTCTTTCTTGCATTCTAGGGGGGCTAATTTGCTTAAATTATTTTTCGATCCAAAAGAAGCACCGAGAAGCTCTTCTCTAGAACCATCCATATTTGTGACTATTTTCATCAAAGTTTTTTCAAGGTACACAAGATTCATATTTGAATTTTTTTTGCTCTTCTCTTGATAAAGCATATCATTCTAGGCTTAGGGGTTGGATATTTGGATTATGGGGGGGTGTTATTTTCTTTTTTCTATTAGTTAAACCAGATATTTATCAAAACAAAAACCCATTCAAAAAAAATGGCCGAGACCTCTTCTTGTCTAGAACTTCTCACCCCACATAATTATCACACATGGAAAACCCTGATGACATAGCTTCTCCATTCAAAAGGGCTTTGGTCTTGTCTAGATGCAGTGCAGCCAGTATTATAGAGACCCTTTGAGATCATACATCATCGAAACAAGATGGATGAGGCTATGGGGTTGATTTCTTTATAGGTATCAGACAGCTTATAGTTTCATCTTGATGGGTGAAATACCCCTCTAGCTATGTGGACCAAGCTAAACACCTTGTTTGGTACAGTGAATGAGTTCAGAGCACTTCAGATTGAGGCAAAGCTTACCTCTCTTGTACCTAATTCTTTTCCCTCTATTGAGGACTTTCCGACGAAGTTCAAACAACAGAGATCTTTGTTACACGGATGTGGAAAGAAAAAGACTGATAAAGAGTGCATTTATCTAATTTTGTCTAAGCTTAGGGGAAACTTTTAGATCTTCTCTTCTACCTTTCATTCTACCATGGATGCTTTGGGACCTACATTCACCATGCCCACTTTTGAGGTGTTCTATGATTGTTTGACTAGAGAGAAAGCCAAAATTACTTAGTTGGACTCTCTAACAGGATCAAAGAACCAAGCATTGGTTGCCTAGCCATCCAACGGAAAGCATAAGTAGAAGCTGAAGTAGATATCAGATTCCTCTTCTCAACTCTCTACTAGGCCACCATCTTCTTCTAAGAAGGAGAAACAAAAGATTGAGAGACCTACATGTTCCTATTGTTAGAAGGGACCTCATGATGAGTCACATTGTTTTTAGAAGAGATTTGATGGATATGAGAAATAGATTGCTGATTTGCAAGCTCTTCTTCAGAAGAGCATTATTTCTTCTCCATCCTCTTCTACCTCACAGGGGTCTACTTTTTAGTCTTCTTCCACATCTTCGACATCTGGATAGGATTTTGGACAGGGTCATGCATTATGAGCATCCATTGCATCCTCTTCACAGGTCCCTTGGATACTGGATTCAAGAGCTTCTCACCATATGGCATCTTCTCAAGAGGTCTTCTCTACTGTTGAGGCTTCTCCCATTCCTCATAATCTCATGGGGAATAACATTGTCCTGACAGTCTGTGGAAAAGGTTCAGTAGGCATTCAAGATAGCACATTCAATGATGTATTATATGTTCCATCTCTGTTTGTAAACCTTCTCTTCATTTATTAGATTACACATAGTGGATCAGGGAAGATGGTTGAGTTCACTAGAGATTCAGTCTTCATTCAGGATAGTGCAACAGGAGGCATTGTTGCTAAAAGGATAGTTGATAATTCCACCTATCTCTACACCTTCTCACACTTTGGTCCACCATCTCCATTGTTGGAGGACAACTCTCCTCTTTTGCAAGAGCATCATGTGGTGTAGTCAGGTCGCTTGAACCTTTGTATTGTTCCTGAGATCACTACTATGACTACCACACCACATCCTGTTGAGGTCTTCTCTCTTCAATAGGATTCTTCTTCATCACTACCTGACCCTCCAACTCCATTCGTCAAGCCATCAGGTGCACTTGTTGAGGATTCTATAGAGGACATTCATCTCCTCTTTCATCAAAGTGTCAGCACACCTGTCACACCACCTACATTGGGGATTCCCTTTTAGGATCCTCGTGTTTACTTCTTTGAGCATCAACTCAGCTTTCCAGTGACACCTCATCTTTTGAGGTTACCTCTTTAGTGTCCACTGATTTTCACTCCTCTACATTTGAGTCACAGTGGTTTGTTCATTGAGCCAGGGCTTCTTTCATTCTGTGGGGGCTTTGGAGCCTCGATCCTCTCTCATGGGGGAGTTGGCAGCAAACATCGTACTTATGGCTTTGAGAGAGTCTCTTGAAGTGATTTTTTTTCTTTTTCTTGCCTTTATATCTCTTTTTGAAGTAGGGGTTTTTCCCACTGGGTTTTCTTTATTTCTCTGTTTTACAGTGATTTGGTTTCAGCACTGTAGTTTTCTTTGCTTTCTTCTTGCATTGTTTGTAGCTGCATTGTTTCTCATCTTAAGGGGGGGTGTTAGAGTAAAGTATTAATTATATTAATTAACTTTACTCCTTTCTTAAGATGTCAACACTTTTATTTTTAGTTGTTTATATTTAAACACACATGCACTAGTTGTTTTAAATATAAATTTGCATGTATTAGTCTTGTAATAATTTAACTAATTATTACATGCACTAGGGGTTTCCTTTCAAGGCTTTCGATCTCCTTTATATGGATGATCCATTGTATTTTTTATTCATTCATTAATTGAGAATATTTTCTTCTTCATATTTTTGAGTCAAACCCTTACCCTCTTCTTGTCTCTACTTCCTTGTAACAGATTTTTGTATGCAGGTGATATTCAAGTTTTATGGATTTGTATTGCTCAAATAATACATATATATAGATATAGATATAGATATAGATATAGATATAGATATAGATATAGATATAGCTATAGATATACATATACATATACATATACATATATGTATATAAATGATAATAATTCTTAATATATTAATTGAGTTATCGACCGATGATCAAACATTCATTTGGAGATCATAATATCTATCATGTGACATGTATTATGGTATCGTAACACAGTGTTATGATACATAACATGTACCATAACACAAGTGTTACGCTACATAATATGTACCGTAACACTTGGTTGTTACGATACATATTAGGTATTGTAACATTGTTATTAACACAACAAACAACTTTGGTGTTATCATTGTCACCAAGTATCAAGTGGTGTCTTATATGAAATACGAAAGGGCATGTCTCTCCGTGAGACATGTCCTATTCATTTGGATATTTATAATGGAAGAAATTTGCATTTTGAAAATACAAAAATAAATAGTAGTGTTTTTCCAAGTGCATATATATATATATATATATATATATATATATATATATATATATATATATATATATATATATATATATATATATATATATATATATATATATATATATATATATATATATATAGTATAAATTTCACAGCTTGATTTAAAATGAAAATTAAATATCAATCACATTAGAATAGGAATCTTAATAGTAAAACTATATTGTTTGATCTCTAGTTCTACATGATTATACATGAGATTTCTTTTAGTTTAGTTGTCCTTTGATTCGTCTAAGACTTCTATATAAAGATGCCTTTGTAATGAATTCATTATCTCTATTGTTTTAATCAGCTAATCCTTGATCATATAATTAAAAAAATTATATAATCTAAGACTTTATGGAAATATTTATCATTTTGTAACAACTTATCACTATTTATTTAATTTCTTCAATAAATATCTTATAGTTTTATTGATGTGTTATTCATATGTTAAAAAATAACTCATATTGTCAAAGCTTTAAACTAGTAGAATTCAAATGTAAGCGTTAAGGTAAGGAGCTTTTGTAGTCTACAATACCAGCCATGTGTTTTTAAGTCTACATATGGAACTACATCATATTCCTTGTGTGAGAGGAACCTAAATGTGCTACACATTATGAGTACATAAATTATCCCCTATAAAATTTGAAGTTATCTTTTTTTCTAAAAACACAAATTCGCCATCACTAAGCCAATGCATATTGTAAAAGAAACAAATGTTTTAATACAACTAAAATTTAAGAAACTTGAATATATTATTAACATACAATTCTTTTATATTGGACCTAACTATCATCATAAATAGTTAGGCAATTAACCATTCACATTGAAAACCTCAAAAACAATTTTAAAAGTAATCAACAAACTATCACAAATATTGAAAGAAATATTAAATTGTAAAACAAACAAATTATCCTATTGATTCAAGAAATAACAAGAACTTCTTGATAAAATGATCAAAGATCAAACTAATTTATGATGAATCAAATAGAATTGTATCAATATATCTCTATCTTGAATACATCTAATTTCATCATGCAATTCTTCCATTATTAGTTTTAAAGCAAAAAAAATAAATCTTAAAAACTTAAACTAAAAACTAAAGCATAAAATAATACAAATGAGAAGAGTTAATAAATATTCCAACAAATATTAAAACATCAAAATACAGATCTTTCCAAATACATAAATTATTAAAAAACCCTAACAGTAAAAGATTTATATAATAGTTACCTCGACTCATTATTCGGGCAGGCAAGTTGCCCTGTCCCCAGATCGATTGTTCTTTTAAATCATAACATGCAACAACCTAAGAAGCCAAAACCGTACAGTCGTCCTTGAGGATTGTTCCAAATATATGCAGAATGGTTCAATTATGGAAATGATCAACACTACTATTTCTAACAAGCCTTGGTGAGCTGTGTAAAAATGGAAGACGACGACGACTCGTCAAGAGCGAAAGAATCATAGCGAAGAAACAGATGCGCCACAAGAAGCCTGGCGACCATAACAACAACATCCTTCCCCGCACACTGTTTATTATCAGCCGTGGCCGCCTCCGTTTCCCGCCCATTAGACCACAACACATACTGCAACAACTTCTCCCCTTCCTCTCCCATAAACCTCCCTGCCACAAACTCCTCCGCTTTGGCAAATACACGAGGATCCTTCGTAGCCAGCGGCTGGTACCCACAAAGCATCTCCCCTTTCTTCACCTCATACGCCGCATCGTACGACTCTACAATGAAATCCCTCTTCGCCCGCCCGTACTGCAACGCCACGGGCGGGTCCATCCTCAGCACTTCGTACACAACAGAGCGCACAAGCGGCATGCACTCCAACGCCTTCATATTCAGGCCCCCATTCCCTTCCACGGCCCCGCGAACCTCTCTGACAATCTCACTCTGCAAATCCTCACCCGCCTTGGCAATATACTTGACAATACTGGGGAAAAAGATGAGCATTCCGCCGAAGGCATTGAAGCCGAGGTTGAAAAGTAGGTCGTGGCAGGCCTCGTCTCTTGGAAGCCCTAATTCCTTTACGGCGAAATCGAGAACCGCGGACCCGCGCTTATCGATGAAATCGTAGAGCTTCTGATAGTTCCCGGAGACGAGAGCAAATGGGAGAGGAATGGAATGTATTGTGAGCTCGTCGAGAACCTTGGGCAAAATACCCGAGCTCACAATTGGAGCAACTTGCGGCGCGAGCCAGGTGGTAACATATGTTGGCCCATCGGTACCCAGACTCCCCGGGCCAGGAGCCACGGGATCTGCTCCGATGAGTGCCCGGCACAGGAAATTGAATATCAAATCATCCACCTGCCCACTGAAAGACGCCTTCCCTTCTTTCTCGAATTCCTTCTCGATTTCCACTGCGAGCTCGTCGAATGCCCGGGCGAACTCGGGCAGGATCCTCGGGCGTGCCATTTTGAGGACCTCGAAGCAGAAGGTCTTGAGCTTGCCGTGAGTTTCCTCAGAGGGGTCCTGATACACACCTGTCCGATACCCGCCGGTGAAATCGGTGCTGGGCATGTAGTTTCCGGTGAGCACGTTTGTCTTGTCTACTTTGGTGAGGTCGAAGAGCGTGGGAAAGGTCTTTGCGTCGAGGAGCATTATGACCCGCGGCTCCGATACAATGGGCGGACCAGGTGGTATGTTTACTCTCAGTACAGTGCTCTTGTATTTCTTTATGCGGGTCTTGAAGAAGTTCTCGGCTCCTTCTGTGACGAAGTAGTCGAAGCGGTCGGCAATGGAGCCCACTAAGGGCAGCCCATATGACCCTGGGATTTCCTTCACCGGAAGACCAGAGGAAACCCCCGGCGTAGCCACGCTCGCAAACGTTCGCAGCATCATCTTCTTCTGCTGCTGCTGCACACTACGATATCCCGACTCAAGGGGGGAAGTTTTAAAGCAAATGGAAAAGAGAGAAGATAAATAAAATTTGCTCCAGTTATTCCATTTTAAAACTGTAAGTAGATATCCTTAAAAATATCAGAGGTTTAACTTAGTTGATCAGATTGAGAGGGCACTGAATTATTGACGTGTATAGTGACCACAATTGCATGTTTGAAAGTGGCTGTAATAATGGCGGCTTTTGGGGGGTCGTTCGCTCTGTGGCCACCACAGAACATGTTGTTAAATTATTTATTTTGTCCATGTTCTGACACAACATATAACGCGAGCTTATCCTGTTAAATTATTTATTTTGTCCATGTTCTGACACAACATATAACGCGAGCTTATCCATCCACTTGTGCAGGATATGGAAGTCTAGCAACTCTAACATTGCATTAAATTTGTTGCTTTACACGTTTTCCAATTTGTACAACTTTATGGCACACGCCGCACCCTGTTGAAAATTAGACATGTTCTGTGTCGCATCTGAAGTCCTCGCAGACTGTTTTCGAGCAACATATGGGATAAAGGCAATTGGCAGTTGGATATAGAGTTTTCGGTTGTGGTTCGTACGGGATTTCCTGTGGAAATCGGAATATATATCATGGTAGAACACATACAATAGGGGTGCTAGGGGTTATACTTGGGGTTTATTCAATCAATCTCCCCAGGTTGATTTTACATTATGTATATCAAATTTAAAGTTTATATTATTTTTTCGAATATTCATCATTTAATGTAATTAAATTTGCCACAAAATAAGTTGATTTGACATTAAATTAAGGTGGTGTAGGATTTATAATTAAATTAAATTAATGGTAATTACATAAATATGGCAGTGTGTTATATTTTTATGATTATAATATTTGATATTTTGAAGATTTGATGTATTATATTTAAAATAACTATGTAAATACGCTTTCTAGTAGGTTTAAATATGTTTACTAATATAGTGATGAAAAGGTGTTATTTATAAGTTTTTCCTATTATATTAATAGAGGTGGGAAGGGAAACTCATGTATCATAATTTTTAGTATAGAGACGAAAAACTAATTTTGGAAATACAAATTGTAGGAAAAAAGAAATTTGGCAACAAAAGATACGATTCAAATTATCTAGGAAGCTATTGTAATATGTGGATGTCCACACAATGTCTCTCAAATAAGATCACCTTTATTCACTGTTGTTATCTAAAAATGGTATGTTTTCACTAGATTTTGAACTCACATGAATAATAGGAACAAATAGTGAAAATGAGCAAAAAAATGTCAGAAAATGCAACAAAAATGAAAAAATTAATATAATCCTTTTATCCAATGAAATAAAATTAAAAATGGAAAGAACGAGATGGAAGGATGCAAAGAATTGTCTATTTTGATCCTTTAAAACCTACAACTAAGGAGGGAGAAATTATGGAGGCTACTAAGGACCTTGCAATAAATTGTCAATCCTTTCTTAGATATTTTGACTTTCATGAGTAGGTAAATTGAATACAATGATAAAATAATATGTGCACTTTTTATCATAAGTGTTTTTAGGGAGCTCACTTGTAAATGGGGCTATGAAGGTTGATCTTCCTATAAACCCTTGAGAGGGACTGGTATGGGTCACTCCTTTTCCTTTATGTGGGTCAAAATTGACTTTGATGAGGGCTCGAAAGGAAACTTAGGGATGAGTGGAGAGAGATGTCTTAATAGAGATCACAATATAACTATTATGTCATATAAGTCGGTGAATTTAGGGATCATGATAAATAATGAGGTAGAATTTGTGGTGGCTTTGCTTTATCTTGAATGTAGGAGACAACTTCAATGCTCACAAATTCACTTGGAAGGGTTCTTTTTAATAAAAATAAATTTCAAATAGGATATTGCAAAAGCTATTTAAATTGATCTTGAATTTGGTAGATCAACTCGAAAGTTTTACTTTTTACTAGATATATAGAGAAGGAAATGTTGTAGCTAAAAAAATAGCCAAATAAGCTAGTAAGAAAATATAGAGTTTGTTTATTTAGGGTGGTAAGTTGATAGATATGTTGTACGGGTCAAATTATGAGTTAGGATGACATGGAGTTGTATTAGATACATTGTATTTATAATTTATATAGACTTGTATTAGATACATTATATTTGGATGGGACATTTTTCACATAGATGTTAGGGAATTTTTTAGGTTTACATGGATATTATGTTTGGTATAGAGTGATTGGAATGAAAGATGAGAAACTATGTAAATAATGTGGCATTCATAATTTTTATGTAAGTATTTCTAGCTTACCCAAGTGTTAGATTGCAAGAAATCCTTCACGTAGAAACCATAAGCTATTCTACTAATATAAAATATATATGATCAAATAGGTGAGTACAAATATAGAAATTTTGTGCTTATAAAGGAAAGAGTAGAAGATGGAGCACCAATGAGGTGGAAGGGTAGGTTAGAACTATGTGTTAGCTATTGACACTAAATAATACAAGTATGTGAACAATAAACAACAATAGATTTCATGTAACCAAAATAAGAAATTATTAGTTTACTCTAGAATTCCTTATAAGCTCAACTTAGGGATTAAAACTTGCAATATGAGATGCATTATGGGTCCTAGCCACATTTCCATTTCAAGTACCTATGGATAGCTACACTATAGTGAGATGAAAATCTCTTACAACTAGATAAAATGAAAAAAAAATGAAAAGAAAACTTGTGTGGGAAGACTCCACTCGAAAATAGATAAATTGAAGGACTAAGAAGCCTCCAAAATGAAAACATGACAACCATCATTAAAGTATGAATTTTTTTACATAATTGTCAAACCAATATTGATATGACAAATGATTATCATGATCAAGATGAAAAAAAATGATGAGTTCCCTAAATGACACTATTTGAACAATTATCAAATGGAAAGAAAGGAAATACTCTCTACCAATCAAAAAGAGAAATGAACCATGAATATATATGATTGACATCATCAACAATACTCAATAAATCCAAATTCCATGAGTGATCTAATCTCGTCATCACTATTGAATAAAACCAAGTTAAAAGTATAATTGTAATAGTCTAAAGAACCATGAGCAAAATAGAAGATTACCTTGAAAAAATAGGAATGCAGGATTGTCTCAACCCACTCTAAGTAAAACCAAGGAAGAATTAGCACAAGTCTACTACAAAAACTAACATAATTATAACTAGGGAGAGCCGTGACAAGTCTACTAACACTATGTGTCACCAAGCAATGCATGAAGGAGAAGATACAATAATTGAAGAAACCAAAATAAATTATTTGAAACTAAAGGAAAATTTTTGCACTAAAATACATACACATGAGGCAATAATCCTAAAGATCCTACCAATAAAAAATTAGACATTCTACTAAACATAAAAACATTATCGTCACAAGAAAGCATGCATGGCCCATTGCCAAACAAAATAAACATGTTTGTGGTGTTTATTATGAGATCTCTATAATATGATGATCTAATTTATACTCTTCAACAAATCAATGTGAGATTATTCCCAAATTCTCTAAGTATAAGGGGCCCACCTTTGTAAATTTCTTTATGGTAAGGGAAACCCAAAAGATGAAAACTTAAGCAAATAAATAATTCATTTTGCATAAAATTTGGGTGAATAAATTTATCTTAGAAATTTTCATAGTAGCTAGTAAACCACTTGAAAAGAAGATAAAGATCTTGTGGCCTAGACAAGAATGGGCCCCTAATAATGAAAATCACTTTTAAGGGGTAGATGATTAATATCGCTTAAATCTTTGAAGCTAACCTACATAATATATCAAACACCAAGAATGGAGAGGAAAATATGATTACTAATTGTAATAATGTGTTTAACAATATATATTGCTAATATCTTAATAATACACCACTACCCTTTCCATTGAACAAACCACCATACCCTATTTGGAGGATTTATATGCTAGCCACGATATGAAATCAATCAAAGATTAAGTATACCATACCAAATGGAAATGAATTGTGGTTAGAAATAAATGCTAAGAAAAAATGAAAGGTCCAACATAGAAATGTAGCCTCCTCATTGAAGTGCAGAATAACCATATGATGTTGATTGACATACAAGAAAATAAGAAATTGATGAGCAAAAATAAATATGATTACTATAAAAAGAACTCACGGTAATGAAAGAGACCATGAATACATGAATTTGTTGAGAAATAGATCAAATTACTAATCCTCTAACTAAAGAATAGAAACACAAGCTTGAACCTAAAAAACAAATATGGCAAAAAAAGTGTCAAAAAAATAGGAAGGATTTTCTAGAAAGAAGGTCTAATACCATGTAGATGTTTCCACCTTACTCAAGAACCACTGCAAACCATCATTCATAAATGAGAGAAGAAACTAAAAGCTAGTTCACCAATATTAATTCAATCCAACATTTTAAAGACTTCAACATGGGTAGTAATACATTGTGAAGTTAGAGGATAATGATGTCACTAGAAAAGATCAAAACAATGATTAAATAAAGTCTATGGACCAGTTTAAATTGAGGTGGTGGAATGAAGTACTAACACTATAAGTATTTTTGTATAGTGCATGTTTCAAGAAGCTACGATTATGGGATTATGGACATGCTTGTGAGGTTGGTCTATTAGAAGAGCCAAACAATTTTTCTAAGAGAGGTCACAAAGAAATATTTTCAAAATATTTCATTTGTTTTAAATCATGATATGGCGATTCATTTTATTAAAATAGTTCTTGGTGAGGATTTTTTTAAGATGGCACATTCCCACTACATCAATATGGCCATCTCAGTGATGTTTTCGGTTTCACTACTAAATATTGGGGAGCCCAAGACCATGGCTAAGTCTTTAATCCATGGGCTTGTTCAAGGGATGTTTTGGGAGAATTGGGGAAGTGCTTGATAATTTGGATGGTCAAGTTATTCCTTTTCCATAGGATTTTATATTATTAAGTGATAGGTTGAAGTGTTTAAGAGACTTTCTCTCATTCCATGTGTTATGTTAAAGTCTATCATACACAAAAAAACTATTGTTGATATGAGAAATCTATTTCATGAAAAATGCTTAGCTTTGTTGTGGACTATGGTGTGGGATGGCTACAAAGATAGCTAGTGGAGGAAGGTTTTGAATAAGGATAAAAAATAGGAGGAACCCATTTGAGTTGAGATTAAAGCTGAAGCTCAGGAGCATGAGTTCATTATGTCTTTAGCAGCCAAGGAGGGGGCTTATGTGGACCATAACCTTGAGTACCCATCCAAGAGGATAAATAAGCTAAAATTATAAAAGAATAGAGGGCAAGGGCAAGGAATCTTGGCCTTATTTTTTGTTATATACATATGTACATATTGGAATATGTTGAAATTAGTTATAGGGTATAGTATATACCCATTTTGGTATGTATACACTAAAAATGTACACCATTGTACAATATATGGGTTGTATTTGGTTTGTATTTATCTCAATTTTTCTATTGGAGGATAAGATGAAACCTTAATACACAATTTTGTTTATCAAGGTTTAGATTCAAATGGTATCATCAATGATTTATGCTAGACTACTCTAATATGTAAACTCTTTATTTAATTTTAATATGTAGGGCATTTCCCCTTAGCTATTTTGATTGTAAAAAAATCTATGTATACATCAAAAGATCAATGATAATATAAAGATTCGAAACTATAGTCTAACTAACATCAAGAATAAATAACAGTCAAATCATAAGATGCCAAGAACACTATAAAAAGAATATATTAATAAAAATAAATAAATTGAAGGCTATAGAAAAGATAAAAATAATTTCACTTGCATAAGCTTGATAAATCTAATTGGGAAAGACTACTATCTAATGCCACAAACCTTCAAGAATATTATTGTCATTTTTTTTTGTAATCATCAAGGATATAAACTAAATCCAACATCAATGCTATAAGAAATTACAAAGATTTTTGCATATATCTTTGTTAATTAAGATACTGTAATCGATCAAATAATAATTAGGAAAAAGTAGTTTGAGAAAAAAAATAGTAGGAAGATATATGGAAGAGGAATATCTATATAAATTAGTCCTAATTTATCATCATTGACCTAGGGAGGTAGAAAAATGAAAATTATTTTAAGAAAACTATCAAACAAAAAATTATCATAAGACCTTAGTATGCCATGTTGAAATTTTTACATCATTCTAGTGTCTAGATATCTCATTTTGGTGGTATAAAGCGATAAAAATTAGAAATCATATGATTATTATATGGAGTATTAATTTTAACAAAAAAGATTCATAAAAATCAAGGACTTAACAGCCCACAAAGAAAAGGTCTAAATTTACTAGTAAACATTTGCTAGAATGTTTATCACTAATATAGATAAATTACATTTACAACACATCAAATTTACGATAATTAGGATCGAACTTGTAATATAATCATGATTGGGTTGATCATTTTATGTGCTAGATTAGATTATGTGATAATGAATAGATTAAAGTTATTTCTTTTTCCTCAGTCATGAATCAAATGATCGTATAATTAATATCAATCTTCCATAATTAATTTAAAATTTGTCTACACTTGACATTCTTTAATTTTATACATCTGTAACTGATATCTTCCCAAACTTCTATTTGTCTCGATCACTATTGACAATGTAATATTATTTACATTAAAATATTTACTTCTTTACACTAAATATTAGTTAATTATATATTGTGAAGCATCCAATAATGATAGTATGGTGGGGAAATATCGATATTATGTAACCATGAAAGTGAAACTCTCACATTTTTTATACATGTCTAAGTTCTCATATTTAATAGTAAATATAATAGAGATAACAAAATTTAACAATAAAATAGTTCTTAAATACAATATTAAGTAAATTGAAATATTTTAATATTATATTTTTAACATAAATAGAATAAATATTTAAAATTATACCTTTAAAATATTATAATTTTTTTTATGGACATGTATATTTCTAAGAACAAAGCAATAGTATATTCTAACAAAAAGATATATGCATGCATGCATACCCAATGTTAAAATTAAGAGCTCTTTTAGTTCACTATTTTTTATCATGCTTTGAGCTAAAAGAAGTCATTTTGGGTTTTGGGTGTCATAAGAACATGGTTGCTGGCATTATGCGACAAATTATTTTTTTCATCTTGGAATAAGTAGATGTCTAGCTTTATTTTCAAAACACATTACTCGCCATGAAGTAGAAATGTAATAGTTTTAATGTGACATCTTGTTACAACTTGCCTCTTTGTGTTTTCACCTAAAGAAGGATAGGAGCTTCACCAAACGGTTGGATGAGATCAACTTACATACTCTCAAGGAGGTGATGCTAGGGGTTCTAGACAAGGTTCTAAACAACTCCAAAATCTGTTTAAATCTCAAGTTTAATTTGTATCACAGTACACCTTGTATACTTTGTTGTTAGTTTCTTTAGATCAACATTCTATTATAGTTGTATTTTTTTCTATGTACATGGTTAATTCCTTCAAAATAATGTTAGTATAATACACCTTTAAAGAATATATTGCAATTTCTAATTTCTCCTCTTTTTGTAATTCATTATTTGAACTAATATTATTTCAAGTTCTAATTATCATTCAATAGCCGCAAAAGAAATACATACATAAATTATTTTCCTTTAACGAACTACAAATCTTTTCATCATGTCAAACCAATTATTTCTAAAACGAACTACAATGTTTGCAACATGAGTTAACACCAAGAGATAGAGCTCATGGAATGTGAATGTCTTTCTAGCCCACTTTGGAAAGACAAATGTCAGGAATGGCCAAAAAAATATCTTTTCCTTGTATTTAATAATCCCGTCGACAAAACATGGTGGCCCACAGAAATGAACGCGGTTTATGATGAAGATAAAGAGATAATATCTTGACCAATCAACGGTAAGCATTGAACTGCAATGAGACAAATTGAAAATCTTCAGATATCAAGCGTCAATAGAACCCAAATCCACTGTTATCACGACTCGTAATCTTTTACGCTGTTTAAAATCTTGTGTGTCTCTGCCAACGTAGTAATTAAAACGGTATTTATCTTTATAGCTTTATTTTTTCGAAGGAATGTAGAATGTATTTGAGCTTTTAGTTAGAACCAGTTTAAAGGAAAATGTATGCACCTGTGTTGCAGTATTGTTAACATCTATTGTTACTAGCGGCAATTAAGGGAAATAAAAACAGAGTTTTATTTTTATTTACTGCGATAACATATTTTTATTCATGACGTTCAAGATGGACTTCATTATTCTAATTACAGTTCGGAGTATAGTAAGAAGCATCTTAGTAGTCGTTAAAGACTCACAAATCAGAGCATACAAGTTAGGTTTCTATACAATTTTTAATAGGTAATTTTTTTAAGTATACTTTGGCCGGGTTGAGAAAGTTAATATATATATGCAGAAGCAATAGAGTGGGTTCGTATCATCTCTCAAGTTTTTCGCATGGAATTAATGTATAATGTTGATGTAGTAGTTGACCCTTTTTGTTTTGGTGAATAATATCATATGTATTCACTATCTTTTGAGTGAGAATATGTATAGAAGTGATATTAGGTTTGAATGGCATAAAATAGTGAAATTATATATATAAATTTTTAATTTTTTTCTTTTCTAAAAATTAAAGTGATTGAGGACATTAAATAAATACTATCAATAACAAGAGTAAGAAATATGAATTGAGAAACTAATACATGTTGTGATGAAGTCACTCAAACCACTTTAGATAACATAATAATAAAAGTTATTAAAGAGGTATCAAGTTTGAGTCTTCAAGCAATATTTGATAACTAACAATATAAACTTTTAAAAAAAATTATACACAGCCGAGAGAGCCAATATAAACTTATAGGAGAAAATTGTCTTTTCCCTAAAGAACTATGACAAGAATTGATATTATGATAGAGGGATATCTATAAGAGATCATGTCTACCCTAAAAATTAAGAATCCCTTCAGAAGATTCAACAATGTCATAGTCAAGCCACTGAGTGGTAGAACTCATTTCTCCAGGGCTGTGAAGGATTAGAGTAGTCGACAGAGGAGGTTCTTCCACTTGGTTTAGCAAGATTGCAAGACAATAAAGGCCTTAAAAATACTCCATAGCTGTGGACATGGCTAAGAAAGCCGTGTGCTCCAACAACTCTTGAATTCTTGCTATAACTCTTTCATGATGATTATATACAATTCCATAACTAATTGCACATAGAAACACAACAAGACAACCATTATCAATGATATACATAAGAGGAACAATTAGCAACATTAAAACAATTTAATCTAAAGATAATGCATTTCCTAGAACAAAGGAGGAAACCTTTTCATTCCATGAGTATGTCTTTTCCAAACTTGTAACAATGGTTGAGTACTATAAGAACCCCATATATATTTATAGGAAATGAGAAGGTAATTTAGAAGGATGATTTATACGGTTCCCTTTAACCAAGAATTTATGTAGAATCAAAATGAAAGTTTCCTTAATGCTTAGGTTTTCCATTCAATCAAAGGAGAAGGATTGTTACATTGTCAACAACTCTCAAAATATTAAATCTATATTCCATGAGCTAACAAGCATTGTAGAGAAATATCAAAGTTCCAAAAAAATACACCAAAGAATGGATTGTCAATGCCAATGCATTGAATGAATATACCATTGAGAATATCAAAGTAGTAAGCAATATCCATGCTCAAGAAAATAATACACCCAACCTTAGTAAATGATATTCAATCGAAAGCACCAAGAAATAAATGATACCTGTAGTATATCAGCCAAAAGATCTATATTGTACACCTTAAGGAGATATTAATGTCATATAATATACCAGGACATCTCAGAGAATGACTTAAAATAAAATATCATCATAGTTTAATTTGGTATATTATTTTTCCTTCAAGATATTTTTTGATAATAGAAATCTTATGAAAACTAGTTTATGAATTGTATATAACAAAAAATATAAGTGAATGGAAATTAAGAACCCCTATAAGCATTAAATGTGGTCTTGTAGGATCATAAACAAGGTTAACCATGTGAACACACATGAGAGATCCTAGATGAGAATGAAAAAGAATATTTGGAAACCATTTTTATGTTTGTCAGGGGAAAAATATATTAAACAAAATTATGTTACAAAGACATAATTGATGTACAAAAAATACAATAGGAATCCAACAAATATAATACTTTATTCCCTCGAGATAAGTATAGATTAATTTAAAAACTACGAATCATCATCAAAGTGGTAGTAATTGACATTGAAAAAGAATCACATGATATTATTTATGTTTTGATGATATGAAATATAATCTTAGTTTGATTTGGTATATTGTTCTACCTACAAGATATTTGTTGATAATAGATATCTTATGAAAGATTATTTGTAAACTATGTTTAGCAAACAATATAGGTGAACAAAAATTAAGGATCACTTTGACCATTACCTATGGTTTATTAGGAGTATAAACAAAATTAACCATGTGAACACAGTAGAAACCATTTTTATATTTGTTAGGAAAAATTATGTAAAACATAATTATCCAAAATAAATAAATGATGCATATAACATACAATCGGATTCCAATAAATAAAATGATTTATTCTCTTAGCACAAGTATAAATAAATTTAGTAACTATGAGTCACCATCCAAGTTGTAGTAATTGGCATTGAACAATAATGAATTCATATTGCATATGTTTTGATAATAATAAATTATAATCTTAGATTGATATGGTATATTATTCTACCTTCAAGATTTTTTTTTATAACATAAATCTTAAGAAAGATATTTTATAAACTATGTATAAAAAACAATATAGGTAAACAAAAATTAAGAACCCTTTAACTATTACCTATGGTCTATTAGGAGAATAAATAAACTTAACCATGTAAAGGAATGTGAGATATGATGGAAGAGATGAAAAGGAATAGTTGGAAATCATTTTCATGTTTGTTAGGGAAAAAATATACTAAAAAAAATTGTGTCTAAAAATAAATGATGTACAAAACATAGAAGAGGAATCCAAAAAAGATAATAGTTTATTCATTCAAGATAAATATAGATTAATTAAATAACTAAACGTCACTATCCAATCGATAGTAATTGACAAGCAATCATGACTTGATTGTAGTGAAATATCACTATCCTCATCAAGAGTACAAATGTAAGTGTAAAGTGGGATTTATAAAATAAGGATTAAAATTGGATGTTAATGAATAATATTAATAAATATCAAATAAACTTGTTATTAAAAATGGTGTAATGGATGAGTATGAGATGAAAAATATCATTATATTAATACATGTCATCATCATATATGGAGAAATGTATCTTGCAATAGGAAACATCTTCGGGTTCCTCATGCGCTACACTACCAATAAAACAAGAAATAAATAATGTGGAGGTTGAAGTAGAATCAAACATGCCCTCCGCAAATAGAACATCATCTCTATATGTAGAATTAAATGACTATACAATCAAAGAAAGAAAATGTTTATTAGCATCACTAGAAAGAAAGGCCACTCAATGATTTTCAACTTACATGATAACCTGAACTACTCTTTGCATTGGGTCTTACCTATGATCGAGAATAGAATAATGTTATCAAGGAGAAATGAGTGTAACAACTCCTCTGCTAGCTTTGTGTTGAGAAGTAAAAATAAGGTTTTTCAAAAAAATAACATGACTCATAGTAGTTAACATGAACAGTGTAACTTTAAATTCTTTAAGAAAAAATAATCAATAATAGAATATATTTGGCATGTAACCCTAAAGGAATGAGTCCTAGTGAGGTTAGTTAGACCTTATACATTTCATGCCATGTAAATCATCAGTGAAATGTTTACATATCATCCTCATCTCCAAGAGAGGAGAAGCTATTATATAGAAAATATTAGGCTAGTAAAATACTAGGGGTAAGATTCCCCTAGAATCACTTAACATTTTTTTTACCTCCATCACTATAATATTATTGCCTCCAAGGCCTATGAGAGCAGCATAAAGAAGAGGGTTGAGCAGAAACCACTAAAGTGGCTCGAGGAGTGTGAACCACACCGAACAAAATTCACAATAAGTTGCATTTTTACCCTCAACCTTAGACTTTGAAACCCCAAATTCATCTTGTTGCTTTGTTTGTGGTTGAGGCTGGGCCATTTTTTATATGGGCGGCTATGAAGTGACCATATTTGGCGACATCTGAGAAAAAGAAAAGGTGTGTTTTCCTTTGTGAACCATTGTAGTCCATCTTTTAGATATTTTATGACCCTCAAAAGACCAAGGAGGAGTTGTCTCCTTCTATGGAGACTTCATGCTGGGAGAAGTAAGAGCACAATCCTTAATCTTATCCTTAGAGGTTTGACATTAATAGAAATTGTTGGGAAATTTTGAATAAAGAACTCACTAAGAGAAACATTGACCAACCACTTTGTTAGCACCTGCAAAAATTTTCATGGCTATATTGTTTTTCCTCTGGTCTCTGCATATTTTTCTCTATCTCTGGCCTTAAACCCTAGGCAAAAATTCAAATAATCTAGCCGTTGGTGAGAGATAACCTAATTTACTCGGGCCCTTTTCTATTTCCTCATTACCTTTTTTTGGTCACTAAAGTCCTAAATACGCATGTGCCTTTTAAAGACCACTTTATGTGTCCACGGTTAGGTTTTGTCAATAGGGCCCCTTTAATATTTCATTGTGCCTAGGTTGCCTTTTAATTTTTCCAAGTGTTTTCCCCTTTAAAATATGCGGCTAGTGTTAATCCACAAGCCTAGAGGATGTCAGATTTTATGACAAGAAAACTTACGACACAGCGCCACCTATCTAGATGGGCCCATCAACGGGGATTTGCCAGTAGTTAAACAATAGGATGAATCTACAGTTGTCGCTATTTTGTTGATGAAAGATGATGGCCTTTTAAGCGTGCGGCTTAATGATAGCCATTCGATGCTCTTTAAGGAGGAGGTCTGCAGTGGGCCCAAAAGATGCTAGGTGTACACACAAAAGTAGTGCACTTCTATGAATCCTTACAATCAAGAACAGTCAAGAATGAAGTCTCAAAAATTAATCCATAGCTCTTTATGTATGGAGTTGGAAGATTGTAAAATTGCTCTCAGCTAGAGCTAATAGGCTTAATGACCTTGCTACTCAACCACACAATGAGAGATTCAAGTGAAGACAAGAGCAAGAATGCCAATATCCCCAAGAATCAAATGAAATGCAATGCAAGTAAACTAAGAATGAAGATGCAAGCTAGTCTATGAAAATGAAAGAACAATGCAACTAATCTATGAAATGAAAGAACAAGTGTTACATATCCTTCCTATTAAGATATGTGAGATTAATCTATAGCATAAAGAAAGTCTATACTAAGAATGCCATGATAATGAAACTACTAAAAGCAAGATAAATGAGATGCAACAACAATGTCTTCAAAGCTTGAATGCAAGAATGTCTTCAAAGAGATCCAAATGACCTAGAAAACCTGCAGCATAACATTAACATAAAACATGAATGGATCTCCAAAATGAGGAAGAGAGCTCTTCTTTTATAGGAAATGAAAAGGAATGGACCATGGAGATTAAGAGGCAAAAGACTTAATCAATGGTGGAGCATCAAAGAAGAGCATTCCATGTGCACAAATATCCTCCAATGGGAAAATAAGAGTTGACTTTTGTGTCCATATAAGACAAAAAGTGTTTTTTCCCTTTTATAAAATATGAATAATGCCATATTTGTGCAACTTAGGATAAGAGGAAAAGTGGGGGCTTTTTATTTAATAAAAGAGGAGGAAATATTCCTTTTAATTAAATAAAGACTTAGGATAAAATGGTTAGCCCAAGGAATAATAAAAAATGATAAAATAAGATTTGATCAAGGAAATTGATATAATTGAAAAAATGCTGATTTTTGAAATTATTGATTCAGGGATTTGATAAATTGTTAAATGGGGGCCCAAAGTCTAGGCAACCATTTGCCCCTCTTTGACTAATGTGTGATCATTTCGGGAACACATGCAGTCAAAGAAGAATTGAAATGTGAGATCGATTTGGAATCACAAAACAACCCAGATGTGTGTTCATTTTGGGAACACATCAGGACAAAAATAAGCAAAAGCTGAAAGACAAGACCAACACTGTCGCTGCTAGGTGCAAATCAAGCCTTAGACAAAACTATCACTGTCACTGCTAGGCAATAATCAAGTCTGAAAAATAGGAGATAAAAATTGAAAGACAAAATCACCAACATCACTGCTAGGTGATAATCAAGTCTAAAAATAAGAATCTCAAGTTGAACTGAATGATAAAGTTGAATCAAAGATTAAAGCTGATAGGTACTGCCCCCTTGGAATCAAAATCAAAATCAGGTAGAGGAGAACAGGAAATTGATAAACTTAATCAAAGCACTAGAAATCATAGTCAAGGAATAGGACAATAGGATAACCATCAAGCAGTGAGGACATGTCCTAGGTTGACTGAAGTGAGTGGTAATGAATGATAAACTATTTTTTTTGAAAGAGATGGGGGTGAAGAAATGAAGATGCCCCAACAAAGATCGAAGGATCAGACCTCATATGGTCAGCCAACTGCGTAGATGAGGGTGAAATTTTGAAATGCGATTTTGACTATCAAGATTAACTTAGATTTTTATTTTCAGTCTAAAAATGGATCTAGGATGTCGAAATTAGGTAAGGGTGCAATTTTCATGCAATTCCAAGGTATTTGGAAATTTGGTCAAAAAGTCAAAATGCTATATAAGGGGCAAAAAGTGTCATTTTCAAAATCATTTGACTTTTATTGATTTGAGAATTGTGAGAGCTTAAAGAGAGAAAATGGCCCAGCAAGCAGCGATTCCAGTCCACAGACACCGATTTGAGCACGCCCGGTTGCACAACCGGCCTGCACACTATGCTGCCCTAGTGAGTTTTGAGAAAAACATCACTTTGTTTGAGTCATTAATGAGCATTTTACACGTTTTTAATTGTTTTTCAAATTTCAAATTTTTAGTTTAGGTGAAAAGTCATGCGACACTTTAGAAGTGTCACACCCTTTGAGGATGAATGTCATGCGACACTTCGTTTGTCAAAATAGTGTTGCACGAGCATCGAATCTAGTGTCACATGACATGGGACAAAATGTCACACAACACTATGCGAAGCTTCACCCAAACAAAAACTATCGCACTTCTATAAGAAAAAGTGTTACATGACACTTAATAAAAAAAATAGTGTCGCCTAGTATAAAATTTTGACATGTTTTAATGTTTTTGAGAAAAATGACATGGGTCTAGACAATGTTTGATTTTAAAATGCATTGTACTAATATTATACATCCTTCATGATATGTACTGACATCTAGTATGGTTGAAATGATCTGCAGGAGAACTTCCCTATGCTTTGGATCAGAGCACCCCAGGTGATTAGATTGCGATTTGTCCGAGATCTTGATGATCCGGGCAAGGCCGATTTGAGGGCGATGGGATTTTGGTATTTACTGCAGATGCCCCATATCCAAGCTGATCATAGGCTATTGACTACTCTTGCTGAGAGATGGCATAGTGAGCATAACACCTTTCATCTACCTACTGGAGAGGCATCCATCACATTGGAGGACATCTATCAGATTGTACGGGTTTCGTGTCATGGAGAGCCTATAAGTATAATCATGTTTATAGATAATCAAAGTTATAAAGTTTCCATTATGATAGAAACTAACATGATTGTCTTATGACATAGGTATACTATGATCAGGATCCAACAGAGGGGAGACAAGTTATCTAGGGTATGTTCCAGGATGTCACCATCCTAGACTGATACGTTAGCTGGGATCGGTTGATGGCTGACTTTGGTAGGGACTTCCTAGTGCCTTGTATTGTTGCATCTTTGATTGGATAGGCCCTTATCCTTGATAGGAGTCAGAAGGGTTTCCCACTAGGATGGGGTAGGTTGCTAGCAGATCTGGTGGCATGGCCACCACAAATGGCATGGGGTCTGGTGATTCTGGCTGATATGTACTATGAGCTACATGAGATCATCTACTGAGATGATAGGACTTGGGTGTGTGGGGCTATACTCACTCAGATATGGGTGTGGGAGCACATTGTTGTAGTGCATCCACGAGTGCAGCCTAGGGAGTGCAGATATCCCTACATGTATAGATATACTGGTTGCATCTCTCAGGCACATAGCAGGGATGTTGCTTACTATCGTAGGGTGTTGGATGAGCTCACCTCATTCACCTGGAGACCTTATAGGACATCTGAGTAGTGAGGTGATAGGTGAGAGCTAGATTATATGCTTTGTAGTCGGCCATTAGTAGGTCATCATGCAGACATTGTGGAGAGATTCATTATTACTCGGGTCTGGAGACAGTTCAGATGCTAGCAGAGGGTGTCTACAGAGACCACTAGACATGCTCAATTTCATGATGAGGAGGGGCATGGTTGGCTGCCAATACTAGATTACTAGCAAGTAGTATAGGAGACAGCTGCTATACGTCAGGAGCCATGGGAGTACCTTCCAGACATGGTGGATGCGGGTGCAGATGGAGCTTATAGAGTAGAGAGGCGTAGGGCTCCATTATGGTGGATGTGGGTGCAAACACATCTTATAGAGAAGAGAGGTGTAGGGCTCCATTCCCTAGATTCACCATACCAGATGCACTGCCAGCTACTTAGGGGGATGATGGGGGAGATGATGGGGATGGAGGGGATGAAGGAGATAGAGAGGATGGAGGGAGAGGGAGAGGGATGGAGAGAGGTGAGGGATCAAGATCAGGTGGTTGAAAATGGTTACAAAGATGGAGATTAGAGACACCTGAGGATGAGGCGAGACCAGGTCATTGATAGGCAGAGGGACAACAGGAGAAACCTACGGGAGGGGAGGACCTGAGAGCCCAGATACAGGCTCTAGTGACAGAGATGTAGCAGCTAAGGATCACTATAGCTATCAGGGAGCAGTAGCTCATAGATTAGAGAGCTGAGATAGAGCACCAAGAGAGTCAGCTACAGGTTTCCCTTACAGAGAGGTAGAGAGAGGCAGCGCGAGCTATGTATTATCATGGTCTCTACATACAAGCAGTGCCAGAGGGTTAGAGAGCTCCTTTGTACTCAGCAGTAGTGGGCAGATTAGATGTAGTACCAGATGTGGCACCACCTCCTCCACCACCAGGTCCTCGGGTTGGTGATAGCGAGTCCTAGGTCTAGGGCTTAGGTTTAGATGTTTTGGACATATCTTGAGACTTTTGATCTAGATTTTGGGATCTCACTTTGTACTTTGTATCATTACTTATATATATGAGATTACTGGATGTTTGATATATCATGTGTGTACATCTCACTTGTGTTGGATGTATCAGTTTATGTATTGTCTTGTCATTTTGCTCAAAATGTATGTTAATATGCTCACGCATATTCTCTCTCATAGATGTATGTTTAATTCTCATGTGTATGATATAGACTCATGTTTCTGAAAATGACAGTTTTGAGATATAGATATGATGATAAGATTAACCCCTTGTGATGATAGGAATAGGTTTGAGATGAAAGACAAAGAGTGAAAGACATGATCGAGAAAAGGGAAGATGAGCGCAGTTGAGTGACAGGTCCATGTGAGATGAAAAGGAGAGCTCTCTCGATATGCAAAATGCAAAAACTAAACTATCATGAACCTAGGAATGCAAGCTACTATGAAAAGTGGTTGACTTTCAAGGTCACAATGCTTATAGACATCTAATTATCATCATCGAGCTTTATTGATAACATCATAAGATCATACAATACACACTAGTATGACTATGGGTATATGAATATGATCTATATCAGATAGGAATGTGGAAATCCCACCTAGGCACCAAAGACATATAAGTCAAGATGACTAGTGTAGTGAGATTACCTAAATTTAATATAGAAAAATTATGTTGGCATCAGGACACAAGAAGGTCAAAATAGCTATAAGCATGCACTTGCAAAACAGTCAAGGATAATACTTTGCAGATCCTACGTGTCAAGTGGATCAAGCATAAATGCTAATGACAATTAGTACCAACAAAATATACCCACAAGTAGATAAAGAAATAAAACATGCTCTCATACCCTCGGTCTTCTAGCTATGCATCATTGAAAAGTTCTCAGGGAGAGACCACTCATCAAAGAAATCATCATAGACAGCACACAAAATAAATAAAGTCAAACAAGTCTCAATGAGTCGAGTGTTTAAGTGTGTGTGTGTAGGTCATAGAGTCAATCCCTGAGTATCGCATCTTCTAGTGAGGAATATCATATCATACTAGACTATGGGTAGGATATCTGATAAGTGTTAAGAAACACTTGACGCAACGGTAGTGTTAAAAAAAAAACACTATTTGGGGCGGTGTTGAAAAACACCTGTTGTGAAATACCCCAAGAGACAAACACACCTAAAGGACCTATGCTAACAATTATCCCCCTAGACAAAGAAAAAGAGAAATTCCAAACCAAGGCAACAAGGTCAAGTCATGATGGAGAATGGCTAAGTGTCGAGGACGCATGCTAAAAGACAAGGGTGCAAAGGCCTCAAGTAGCGCCAATTTCCAGGTTTTCACCACTTGGAAGAATTTTTTTTTATTTTTTCATTTAATTTGTATTTTTTCTAGCAAGGTGCCTATTTCTAGGTTTTCACCAAGACACTTTTTCTATTTTTTTTTAATTTTTTGCACTTTTTTATTTTTTAAAATATTTTTTCAGGACTTTATATGCATTTTAGGATTTTTTCAGCATCATATATGAATTTTTTTGGTATTTTTTCATGATCAATAAATATGTACAAAGGATGCCCTTAGACAAAATAGGCATCATGGATAGAACTTCTTGAGGTGAAAAACATTAATAGGATCAGGGAGCTATTCCCCTTGTTCATCAGATAGCAAGTAAGCACCTGTCCCAAAAGCAGCAGTAATAATGTATGGTCCAAGCCAATTAGGTTGATCTCCTACTTGAAATTCTCTAGGGTGAACCTTCTTGTTGAATGCTTTGGACATATGCTTTTGGTAGACTCTCATGTGATCAAAAGATGTTCTACATTTCTCATCAAGAAGTTCCAATTCTTGCAATCTCATGGCATGATAATCTTCATCTGTAATCAAACCTTTGAGAGAGACTCTAAGTGAGGGAATCTCAACTTCTAAAAGTAATACTGCGTCAACACCATAAGTGAGGGAAAAAGGAGTAGCCCCTGTGGGAGTACGAATACTCATTCTGTAAGCCCATAAGACTAGATCGATCTGTAAGTGCTAGTCTCTACCATTCTTGTGAACTGTTCTATGGAGAATCTTAAGAATGGTTTTATTGGAGGCTTCTGCTTGTCCATTTCTTTGTGGGAAGTAAATGGAGGACCAATGTTGCTTTATCTTAAATTTCTTGCAGAGGTGTGTAAGGTCCTTGTTTTTGAACTGACCTCCATTGTCAGTGATTATCTCAGAAGGTATCCCAAACTGACAAATGATGTGATTCAATATGAACAAAGAAATTGTCTTTCCTAAAGCAACAGAGAGTGGAACGGATTCTACCCATTTGGTAAAGTAGTCAGTAGTAGTAATTATGAATTTATGTCCACCTGATGAGTTGGGATGAATCTGCCCAACAAGGTCAAAGGCCCAGCACTGAAATGGCCAATGATAAATAGAAGGAATAAGCTCCCTACCTGGAGCATGAATCAAGTTTCCATGTTTCTGACACTTTTCACAAGACTTGGCAAAAGCTATAGCATCCATCTGCATTGTGGGCCAATAGTACCCCACCCTAAGAAACCTTCAGGCCATGGCAAGACCATTGGAATGTCCTCCACAAATGCCCTCATGGATGTCAACTAACACTCAGTCGGACTCATCCTTTTCCAAGCACCTTAGAAGTGTCCCATCTAAACCCCTCCTATACAGATCACCATAGATAAGGGTATGGCGAGAGGCATTACAGACAAGGTTTCTTCATTCAAATCAGTTAAATGATTCAAGAATGATGCCATCATGAAGGTATGAATAGATAGCACCATAACAGGAAGACTCGTGAGTGACCAAGGTACAAATGACATGGCTTTTAGAGGAGTCAAAGATGGGATGGTGTAGCTCTTCCACCAAGAATTCAAATCTTGATTTGTGTTGTTCCAACTGAAGGAGTGAAGCTAATGTAGCCATAGCATCTACAACCTTGTTTTTTGTTCTAGGGATCTGTTGAAATGTTACAAATGTGAAATAGCATCGCAATGAATCAACCATATTTTTGTAAGGTATTAGCTTATCATCCTTAGTTTGGTACTCTCCATTCACTTGGTTGATAATCAATTGCAAATCCCCAAAGACATGTAGCTCTATAATTCCCCATTCTATGGCCATTTTCAATCCATTGGTTAAGGCCTCATTTTCAGCAATGTTGTTTGTGCATGGGAACAATAATTTATAGGACTTGGGAATAGTACACCCATGAGGGGAAACAAACAACACTCCAACTCTTGATCCATTTTTCATATTTGAACCATCAAAGAACATTTTCCAAGTATGCGTGGTCATGTACATGATATGCTCATCTAGGAATTCCACTTGAATAGGCATGCTATCCTTGACCGGGAAATCAACAAGTTGATCTGCAATAACTTGCCCTTTTATAGCCTTATGCTAAATGTACTCTATATCAAATTCTAGCAAAACCATCATCCATTTAGCAAGTCTACCTATGAGAGCAGCCTTACCAAGCAAATACTTTAGAGGATCAATTTTTGCAACAAGATGTATAGTATGGGCAAGCATGTAGTGTCACAACTTTTGGGAAGAAAACACTACTACTAGGCAAGACTTTTCAATACTATTATAATTGATCTCATAAGATACTATAGTACGGCTAATGTAGTAGATGGCTCTTTCCTTCCCCATATCATCAAGTTGAGCCAATAATGCCCCCAAGGAAGATTTTGTCATTGAGATGTACAAAATCAATGGTTTTCTTGGGATCGGAGGTATCAAAATTGGAGGATTAGCCAAGTATTGTTTTATTTGATCTAGGCTCTTTTGGCAATCCTCATTCCAAGCACATGTGGCTCCCTTATGCAATGTCTTGTTGAATGGTTGTGCTCTATTTGCAAGCTGTGAAATAAACCTCCGTATGGATTGGAGTCATCCTTGAAGACTTCTCATCTGACTAATGTTCTTAGGAGGTGGTATATCTAATATGGCTTGAACCTTTTTGGGATCCACCTCTATTCCTTTGGTTGAAATTATAAATCCTAGAAGTTTACCTGAGGTAACCCCAAATGCACACTTTTTTAGATTCAATCTTAACTGAAACTACTCCATTCGATCTAGAATTACTTCTAAATCTTGTAGGTGTGTACCCCTTTGCTTAGACTTGGCCAAGGTGTCATCCATATAATCCTCCATGTTTTTATGCATCATATCATGAAATATTGTGGTCATGGCTCTTTGGTATGTGGCTCCTGCATTTTTTAATCCAAATGGCATGACATTCCAACAATAGGTTCCCCATGCATAGGTGAATACTGTCTTTTCTTGATCCTTAGGAGCTATTTTTATTTGGTTAGAACTGGAAAAACCATCCATTAAAGAGTATATCTCATAGCCCGCAGTCATATCCACTATCATGTCTATGTTAGGGAGTGGAAAGTCATCCTTTGGGAAAGCTTTGTTAAGATCTCTGAAGTCTATGCATACATGAATGGACCCATCATGCTTTGAAACTAGAACAATATTTGAGATCCACTCGGCATAGTCAATAGCTCTAATAAATCCTACTCCTAAGAGCTTTTCTAATGTAGCCTTAACAAGGAGAGCTATGTGAGGATGCATTTTCCTCAACTTCTATTTTACTGGTTTAATTCTTGGAGCTATAGATAATTGATGCATAATAAGATTAGTGTCAAGCCCTGGCATGTTTTAATATATCCAAGAAAAATTGATTTTCTTCTTTTGTAAGAACTTTCTGTATGCCTCTTTTTCTTGCACTGATAGAGACTGAGCTAGATGTACCACTTGTGGAGCCTCTTCCGTATTCAAATTTACTGGTTGTGTAGGCTCAATAAGAACTGATGACCTGTCTTGGAAATAACTTGGTAGGTTATTAAGTACCCCATCCTTAGGCACCTCAAGGAGGTTTTCACCTTCAGATATGCCCTTTCTTTTTACTTTTTTGGGTTCTGACACCACCACATAGTGGTTTTTGCCATCAAAACCATTTCTCTTTTTTTTCTTTTCTTTTATTTTTTGACTAAGGTACTTAATATCTAGCTCTGTCATACTTGTTGTAGGTTCACTGGTGGAAGAGACTATAGGTTCAAGAGCATTCAGGTAGCAGAATATTTCATAGTCATTGTGAAAAGTGAGAAGCCGAGGCTCTTGACAAAGTTGTGACCAATCAATCAAATGATGGTTGACAAGGGGTAGGTCAATGACTGGTTCAACATTATTGATATGAAAGGAAGTATCCCTGGTGATCACATAGTTAGGATCTATCAAGTTTCCCTCTAAGATACCTGAATTAGGACTCGTCCTACCAAACGAAGCATCATCCACTAAGGCAATTCGAGGAGTCCAATCCTCTAGTCCTATAGTAGGTTTGTTGGTCACATCGGGTTGAGTACTATAGGTATGAACAACATCCATGTCTAAATCAACTATTTCATTTGAAAGAGAATCCCATTCAAACTCATGCGAATCTATTTCTGAATCTTTGCTGGGATGTTTACACCAAGAAGGCTTGGGATGCCTTGATGTAGAAGCTTGGAGATTGTGAAGGGTATCACCTTCTCTAGTGTTTGTATTTTCAGCTACTAAATCATCTGAATCCCCCCAAAGGAGATTGGTGGAAGGCACCCAATCATCAATCATGTCTTGCTAGTTTTGAAAATTAGGTGTATAATCTGAGTCACTGTCACTATCTGTTGCAGCTAGGATAGGGGTGTTAGGCCATTTTTCTATCATGCATAAATCCTTCAAAATGGCCTCCTCCCTAAAAATATTTCATGGTTTGTGATCTTGGCCTATGTTCTTTATGTTCTCACTTTGCTCCAGTCCAAGTTGCGTCTCTTAATGTGCAAAGCCCAGAAAGTTATTAACATTTTGAGGTCTACGGAAAATAGTTTTAAGAATTCTACCACAGTGTCGAAAACCCACAGTATTTTTGAAAATTCATGATGTTTTCAATCTTTTTCCGATAACCTACGTTGTTTTTGACCCCTTGTCTTCCAGCTTTGTGTGCTTATCTATTGACATGTCGAAAACTTTGTGTGTTTTCGATCCTCTTTCATCGAAAACATTATGTGTTTTCGACCTTGCACTAGTTCCCTATTTGCTGGCTTTCCCTCTAACTGCGCATGTCTGACTGGATGGTGGGCCTGGTGTCAGAGGGGGGATAGGTGGCATGTTCTTATGAGCTATTGTATGGATGCATGTCAGACTTTTCTGACATGCGATCATGCGACCGCTTGCCACCTGTCCGTGTGGGTCCCGATTCTGTAAGGTTGCCTGGCAGTTTAATTTTCTAAGTGTGCGGGTGCGATGTGTGGTGGGACCTAGTTTTCAGATTGGGCAGAGGGTCCTGATGTGTCAGAGCATCAACGATTGTCATTAAAGCATGAGGGTTTTGTCAGAGCCATGCACTTTTGCGATAATCATCTGATCTTCCGAAAAGGGTAGAGCAGAGTGTGATCCCAGAGGTGGTGATGTGGTGGCTTTTGGTTGGCCATCACATGATCTCATAGCCCATTCTTTGGCTATGCGATCATGCGACCGGTCGACGCGTGTCCTTGTTCCCGTTGGTAGAGATGGCGGTGTTCTGTTCGATGGTGGCGTGACCTATGGCGGTGACTTGGTAGATGGTCAGTGGGGCCGAGACATAATGCTAGTAGTTTTTCGCATGTTCTCATAGCCTTCTTCAAGGCTATGAGATCATGCGACTAACTGCCAAACTTAGCGGTGGCGGTGGTGGTTGCGGCAGGATGGAAGGGAGTAGCTTGTCGCATGTTCGCATAGCCCGTTTTCGGGCTATGTGATCATGCGACAATGGTTTGAATGGTGCCGTTGCGGAGGTTAAGGTTTGGGGGTTGTCACGATTGTAGGGTTAGTGGTCATTGCCTACGTCTAGGAGCCTGTGGTCGCATGATCGCAGGGGTAAGTTTGGTGCCTTGCGATCATGTGACCAAGCATAGCATGAGCCAATTTTTTGTGGCGGATAGGGTTATTGACTGTGCAGTTGCATGGCTGAGGATGAATGGTTAAGAAACTTAATGCCCACCAAATGCAGGTGACCGTTGGGATTCAAAGTTCAAATTCTGCACAGTGTTTCCAGCGACAGAGGGTACCAAAATTTATGGCTTTGGCGATAGTTTTTGACCCTGCTTGGTGAGAAGTGATTGGTTGCCGTTCGTAGTGTGGTCCAGAGGCCTATTACTTGATTTGTAGAGACTCTTTTGTGTCATATGAGGGACTCCTTTTTGTGCCCGAGGTGTGTTTGCAGCTGGTTGATTTGACTGTTTTGAGCTTGCATGCTGTGGTTCAGTCCCTTTCTTGCCTGTGTTAATTTCTTGGTGGGATTAGGTGATTTTGAAATTTTGAAATTTGAAATGATCGTGCTTGCATCATAACCCTAGTATAAAGGGATTTTTGTAATCATTTCTGGCAGGCTGGAATTTCTTGACACAGGAAGTTGAAAAGCCAAGTGTGCATCCTCAGTCTAGGTTGTAACTTTTTTGGTTCTGTATCAATACTAGGAAGAAAACTTATGTATTTTTTTGCATAGTGTCTATGGTATCACTAAATTAGTTTTTAATACAGGGATTTGAAGCCATGTACTTAATATAGTTTCTCTTTCTCGAATCTCTCCTTCAGTTGTTCTTGATGAATTTTGAGTTTCCTAACTCATTGCATTAGGTTACTGGTGTATGTGTTTTGTCTCTCAGCCCTGATCTAGGATTAGATTAAAAGCCTCTGAGTGAAGCATAGATTTATTGGGTTCAATCAGGAAGGATATCTACAAGCAGTGTAAGAGATGTTTGACTATGTTTATGGCTTGGTTTCTCAGATGAATCTAGTAGTTGTTCTTGTATTTCATGTCTACTGATATGTGTTGCATGATTGTTTACACTCTGCAAGAAAGCATTAAATCAGTTCCTATTTTTACTTTCATTTACATTTATGTATTGTCCTAGCCCATAGCAATGGATAGTCAATGAGTGTGTGGTTAACATTCAGTACTTTATTTCTATTTTGTTATCTATTATATGAACCTAGTCCTTGGTGTGTGAAGTATATTTTATGTTGGGTTAGGTGTACCCGCCTTGGTTTTGCAGAGCCAAAAGCAGAAGAGGGTAGTCTTGTCCCTAAAGTTGGTCTGATTGCCTATTGATTTCCCACATTTGGAACTAACCAATCCTCAATATCCATCATAGGCATATCGGTGTCTCTTTGAGTGTAAACTCCTGATCAGGAACCAACACTATGGTAGAAATTTTAAAACTGTTTCCCACAGACCTCAAAATGTTAATAACTTTCTGGGCTTTGCACATTAAGAGACATGACTTGGACTAGAGCAAAGTGAGAACATGAAGAACACAGGGTAGGATCACAAACCATGAAATATTTATAGGGAGGAGGCCATTTTGAATGATTTATGCATGACAGAAAAATGGCCTAACAGTGGCTCTAGTTGGGGATGCATGGCTCTTACAGGCATGGAAAGGATTTAGAATCATTGGGAAAGCAAACCACACCAAGACATAACAATTAGGACCACTCCCCACCTTAAAACCCAAAAATTCACAGACTGGCCCCTCACAAAAACCTAGCACCACAACAAAGGATATAAAAAATATACTTGAGCAACACCTGGATGCCAAAGGAGTGCCATCCTTTCCTCTATCAAAAATAAACAAAGGTCTAAAACCTTTTCCACATGCACAATGACAGAAAACACTACCAGGTACCGACTGCAGAACAACCCTGGATTTACCATCACCAATGGCTTCCTTCACATGTTCCCCCACAAACTCACTGCTTGAAAAACAAGCATCATCAAAATCACCATGGATTGAAACATATGAAAGGGGACAAGAAACTGATACCTTTTCTTCCTGGCCACAATCATCCAGCTCATTTTCAATGAACTCTTGCATATCAAAAGAAAAGCAACTATACTCACTTTCAGTTACCTCAGCTAAGGCCACTGAAACATACTCATATATCAGGTTACTCGGGTTTATGAAGTCTAATTTATCTTGATAAATCATAGCTTTATCCTCATAAGGATGATTCACATGATCAACATCATGAACTAGATTATCACCATCATTCTCACTGCTTGGTGGTAGAAGAAAAACATTGTCCCAATGTAATGCATCCTCATCAACAGAACAACATTCATCCTGCACTACCCTTCTTTCAACCGGCCTCATTTGTGAGGGAGACTCCAGATCAACTATATATGAGGCTTTAAGTGTATAAGGTGAGTAATCCTTAACAAATTCCATCCTCTGAGCACACTCCTCAAATAGTGGGTTAGAAACAACATGGAATTGTTTCTCATAGTAATTTAGACATAGCTCCAACTGGTTCTCACTAGTGTCCTCATCAAATAACTCATTGGCAACCTCACTATATATGTCATCATATCCATCATCAGACACATCTTCACAAGAAGAAGGGAATTCAGAATCAAAGCTAGAGAATGACTCACCATCACTGCTATCAACATATGAGTAATCAGTGTTGTGCTCATCAGAAGAACCATCCCATGGATTTCCCCACAAATCTTCAACCTCCAAGACTTTACAATCAGCATCATTACCACCCCCTGGCATAGAAGGTTGCAAAGGAAAAACCTCTGCAATATGAGAGAAACCCTGTGACATATCATCAAAAAGTAATTCATTCTCAACCTCATCCATGCTCCCATAGTCAACACATTTCTCAGTCTCTATATCAACATCACTTGGTGGCAAAGAATTTTCACAATCATGATCACTATTCTTGGGAAAATCATGCGAAGGGAAATGTGTATCCTCTATAATCTGAAAATGTTCATCACCACCACTAGATGAAAAGGATACCAGCTTCTCATTAATCAGACCCTTGACAGAAAAATTCATTTCACCTTCACATACAACACTGTGCTTAATACAACAATTAGAGGGATGAGAGCTTTGATGTTTCTCAACCTCCTCCTGATCATTCACCCTACTCTGAATATGCAAACTAGCAGAGGCATGTCTTCTTATAACTCCATACTTCAGATTGCACTCAATATCCAATGCAACCTCAAAAGCCTAATGTAGACTTTGTGGTTGTTTATCCCTCAGCAAGAAACCCATTTTTTGGTCAAATGCACTCAAGTAAATGACTAGAGAAATTTGATCATGAGGTCTAAAATCCTCTGGGATATCCATTAATGTCCTGGTGAATCTGCTATTAAATCTTTGAATCAACTCATCTTCTTCAATCTGAATTCCCATCAAATTGTCCAACATTGATTTAACATCCACCCAGCTATCAAAATAATCAATGAAGCAAGAACTCAACTCATTCCATGAAGAAATAGAGGCAACAGGAAAAAAAGAAAACCACTCCCTTTCATCTCCCTCAAGGGTCTGCACAAACAACCTCATCCACAAATCCTCATGGCAGACATCAAAATCACACATTAAATCAGAAAAAGCCTGCACATGCTTTCTTGCTAATGGACACTGATTCCTATTGAACTTTGGTAGATACTCTCTGATTTCATCAGGGACCTTGTTGGGGAAACCGGGTATGCCATCATAACAAAATGGTGCATAACCCCTACCAATAGGACCCCTAAGCACATCCATGAATGATATACAACCTTGTGCCTTTACACTTGATTCTTTTTAAATCAAAAATAGGGAATCAAAACACTTGTAAATGACTCCCACCTCTAACTTAGCTATTCTAAGATACTTCACACTTGTCCTATCCCTTTAATGTCACAATCATTTGATTAGGACCATGCATATACATAAAATTTTGATGGAGAATACCTAGATCACCCTGCTGAATGATGTTGCCTTCTTCCTCAGCTAAATGAAGTCCCAACAAAACTTCATAACTCAGGTTCTTTCTAGCATAGAGTCGCCACCTCTCTTGAGAGGACACAAATTTTACTGATCTATCTTGAAACACCAATAGACTCTGAGCACTCCCACAAAAAAGCCACACATAAATCAATCAACAAATCCATGTAGCACATTTGCAAATCTGAAAAGCAATTCTTAGATTGGAAAACATATAAGACTCTACCCCAAACTGAATATAGCAAGACTCTAGGATACTGTTATCAGTAAACTTATTTCATGTCCCCAGTAGAGTCACCATCTTTTTGGTTCTTGATCAGGACTTTACACTCAAAGAGACACCGATATGCCTATGATGGATATTGAGGATTGGTTAGTACCAAATGTGGGCAATCAATAGGCAACCAGACCAACTGTAGGGACAAGACTGCCCTCTTATGCTTCTGGCTCTGCAAAACCAAGGTGGATGCACCTAACCCAACATAAAATATACTTCACACACCAAGGACTGGGTTCATATAATAGATAAAAAAAAATAGCAAGAAAGTACTGAATGTTAACCACACACTCATTGACTCTCCATTGCTATGGGGTAGGATAATACATAAATGTAAATGAAAGTAAAAATTGGAACTAATTTAATGCTTTCTTGCAGAGTGTAAACAATCATGCAACACATATAATAGTACAAGGGATACTAGCTTATGATCAATGCCTTATCCATTGGGCATCATACCTAAAGCAGACATGAAATACAAGAACAACTACTAGATTCATCTGAGAAACCAAGCCATAAACATAGTCAAACATCACTTACACTGCTTGTAGATATCCTTCCTAATTGAACCCAATAAATCTATGCTTCACTCAAAGGCTTTTAACCTAATCCTAGATCAGGGCTGAGAGACAAAACACATACACTAGTAACCTAATGCAATGAGTTAGAAAACTCAAAATTCATCAAGAACAACTGAAGGAGAGATCTGAGAAATAGAAACTATATTAAGTATGTGGGTTCAAATCCCTGTACTACAAACTAATTTAGTGATACCATAGACAATATGAAAAAGATACATAAGTTTTCTTCCTAGTATTGATACAGAAGTAAATGTGTTACAACTTGGACTGAGGATGCACACTTGGCTTTTCAGCTTCTTGTGTCAAGAAATTCCAGCCTGCCAGAAATGATTACAAAAATCCCTTTATACCAGGGTTACAATGCAAGCATGATCATTTCAAATTTCAAAATTTCAAAATCACCTAACCCCACCAAGAAATTAACACAGATAAGACAGGGACTGAACCATAGCATGCAAGCTCAAAATAGTCAAATCAACCAGCTGCAAACACAACTCGGGCACAAAAAGGAGTCCCTCATACGACACAAAAGATTCTCTGCAAATCAAGTAACAGGCCTCTGGACCACACTACGAATGGAAATGAATCACTTCTCACCAAACAGGGTAAAAAACTACCACCAAAGCCATAAATTTTGGTACCCTCTATCACTGGAAACACTCTGCAGAATTTGAACTTTGAATCCCAACGGTCACCTGCATTTGGCGGGCATTAAGTTTCTTAACCATTCGTCCTCAGCTGCACAACTACGCAGTCAATAACCCTATCCACCATAGAAAAATGGCTCATGCTATGCTTGGTTGCATGATCGCAAGGCACCAAACTTACCCTGCAATCATGCGACCGCAGGCTCCTAGCTGCGGGAAATGGCCACTAACCCCACAACCGTAACAACCCCCAAACCTTAACCTCTGTAATGACGCTGTTCAAACCATTGTCGCATGATCGCATAGCCCAAAAATGGGCTATGCGAACATGTGACAAGCCACTCCCTTCCATCCTACCGCAACCGCCACCACCACCGCTAAGTCTGGCAGTTAGTCGCATAATCTCATAGCCTTGAAAAAGGCTATGAGAACATGCAACAAACTGCTAGCATTATGTCTCGGACCCACTAACCATCTGCCAAGTCACCGCCATAGGTCACGCCACCATCGAATAGAACACCGCCATCTCTACCAGTGGGAACAAGGACACGCATCAATCGGTCGCATGATCACATAGCCAAAGAATGGGCTATGCGATCATGTGATAGCCAACAAAAAGCTGCCACATCACCACCTCCGGGACCACACTCTACTCTACCCTTTTCGGAAGATCAGACGGTTGTCGCAAAAGTGCATGGCTCTGACAAAACCCTCGTGCTTTAATGACAACCGTTGATGCTCTGACATGTCAAGACCCTCTTCCCAATCTGGAAACTAGGTCCCACCACACATCACACCCGCGCACTTAGAAAAGTAAACCGCCAGGCAACCTTACAGAACTGGGACCCACACGGACAGGTGGCAAGTGGTCGCATGATTGCATGTCAGAAAAGTATGACATGCGGCCATGCGATAGCCAATAAGAACATGCCACCTGTCCCCCCTCTGACACCGAGCCCACCATCCAGTCAGACATGCGCAGTTAGAGGGAAAGCCAACAAAAAGGGAACTAGTGCGAGGTCGAAAACACACAATGTTTTCGATGAAAGAAGATCGAAAACACACAAATTTTTTGACACGTCAATAGATAAGCACACAAAGTTGGAAGACAAGGGGGTCAAAAACAATGTAGGTTATTAGCAAAAGATCGAAAACATCATGAATTTTCAAAAATACTATGGGTTTTCGACACTGTGGCAGAATTTTTAAAACTGTTTCCCGCAGACCTCAAAATGTTAATAACTTTCTGGGCTTTGCACATTAAGAGACACAACTTGGACTGGAGAAAAGTGAGAACATGAAGAACATAGGGCAGGATCACAAACCATGAAATATTTGTAGGAAGGAGGCCATTTTGAAGGATTTATGCATGACAGAAAAATGGCCTAACAAGGGGCACTTTTGTTCTTTCCATTATCAAACCCTAGGCCAACCGTTCACTTAGTCCTACAACCAAAAAGAGCATGGTTGAGTGGTTCAACCTTGGCATCTAACCTATGACTGAGAGGGCCACGACCTGGGTAGCCCATGTTGGTGACCAATGTGTATCCTCTCCCATAAGTCTTAGGAGATGGAGAAAATTTTTCATTATGTAGGTACTTTTCTTCTCTGTATATCCAATCTCTAACAACCACCTCCTCTTTCTCACCCTGAATAGGTACTAAAGACTCTACAAAATTATCAAATAGAGTCATGGCTGAAGATGAGGGACACATCTCTTGTGACGGTTTACCATAGGACCTAGGTGAAATTGGCAATTTTGTAAAGGAGTCAATTTGATATCCTCCCATACCAAGGTCTATGGACTTGAATTTATCCTTACATTGTTCAAAGGCCACCTCAAAATTTTCCACTTCTCTATTTAAGGGAACATGGGCCCCTACTGAAATGGCATTAATAGATAAGGTACTATCACCTGGTATGCAGACTTCTATGCCATTGTATGGAAACTTGACACATTGGTGATAGGTAGATGGTACTACTTTCATGTCGTGAATCCATGGTCTACCTAGTAGGATGTTGTATGCTAGAGGACCAACATCAATGATTTGAAACAAAATGTCCTTTTCAACAAGACCAATTCTGACTAGAAGAATAGCTAACCCCTTAGAACTTCTCTCAGCCTCATCATAGGCTTTGATAGTAATTTTCTTCCTAGTATCAATGGCATGCTCTGAGTAACCTAGGTTTTTCAAAAGACTTAAAGAACAAATATTGAGCCCAACACCCCCATCTATCAACACATGCCTAACATGGGTTTTATGGATCATGACCTCAATGTGAAGGGCAAGATTGTGTGGATGGCTCAAGGCTTTGTCGTCTTCTTCAAAAAATGTAAGGTAATGTGGGCTAGCAAGGTGGTTGACCATGTTCTAGAATTGGTCGACATCTATATTATTATAGACATTTGCTACATGCAAAACATCCTCAAGGACACACTTGTGTCTAGGAGACAATTCTAAGAGCTCAAAAATGGAAATTTGTGCTGGTGTTTGCTATAACTGATCAACAAGATTGTAACTCATATCAGGACCCACTGCAGACTTGGAAGGAACATTTTTGGACACTCGATGCTTGGATTTGCTAGAATTAGAACCCTTAATGATAATAGGTCTTTGGGACTAACTCCTAGTAACAGCATTGAGAGGTTGAGATGACCTTTGAGATTGAGGACCTCTAAGCACAACAACAGGTCCTTCATCAAATATGGGAGGTGAGATTACATCATAATCATGGGGATCATTCCCTCTCATCATGTTGACATCATTGTCCACAACCTCAAGCATATTAATGACATTTTCTGTAGCTGTATAGGTATAATTGATTGCGGCCTTGCCATTCTTGTTTTGAGAAGTCTCCCGCTTCTCATACTTAGGCAAGGGCTCCTTAAAGGCCTTGTGGTCTACGTTTGTGGTCAACCTATCAACTTGTAATTTCCCACTCTCAATAAGGTCTTGAACAAGATGTTTGAGTTTAAAACAACTTTCAATGTCATGTCCAATCCCATTGTAGTATACACAATAAGCTTTCTCATTCCACCAATAAGGTTTAGGATCTGGTATGAAAAACATTGAAGGATCATGAGGTTGTACCAAATTATGAGCGATCAAGGTCTTAAAAATGTTTGCATAAGAGTCCCAAAGTTTAGTGAATTGCCTCTTTCCTAAGGTTTATCTTGATACTTGGGCTTGTGCTCTTGTTGATCTAAGGATGTCTGTAGCTTCATAGCTTGAACTGCATTAGATAGATTAAAAACTCCTTGTTCCTTAGGTTGTGGAGAGTCAACAACTCTGTCATTGACTACATGCTTATTTTTGTTCCAATATGAGTTATTTTTATCCTTATTATTGTTGTTATTGTTTTGGCCATTGTTGTTGTTACTTTGTTTGGCCAAAATACCTTGTTCTTTTAAAACATCCTTGATATGACATGCAGTTTCTACCATAGTGTCAAAAGAATTAAAGACGATTTTTCTAACTTCATATCTTAATTCTGGCACTAGATTGCTCACAATTATATCAATCCTTTCTTCCTCAGGGATGGTCCTAGAATACTTGGAGCATAAGCATCTCCACCTTTGTAAAAATGTCACAAAGGGTTCCCCTTGATTCTGTTTTAATTTACACAAATCAAGCATTGTGACTGACCTTGATAAATTATATGCAAAATGTTGCACGAATCTTTGAACAAGTTCTTTAAAAGTTTTGATAGGAGGGGTCACTAGTAAATTTGGCCTCAAATTTCAACCAAGAATTGGTCAAAATTTCGACTGAAATTAGTCGAATTTACGACCAACATTGTCGTCAGTCTTTTTTTGTCAAATTTTTGACGTACTTATAATCAGTCAAAATTTTGACTAAAACACAGGTGGAAAATTCGACTGAGTCCATGTTTCAGAATTGTCGTCATTTTTTTATAATGGTCAAAATTTTGACCAATTGTCGAACAAATTTCCACCTACGATTGATCAAAATTTTGACCAGTGGTAGCAAAAATTTCCACCAAATGTTGGTTGAAATTTCGATGAAAACATCAAATGTTCGACAGAGATGCTATACGTTCGACGGATGAGATGGTCAAAATTTTGTTGTTTTGGTCAAAATTTTGTTGGTCGAAATTTTGTTGTTTTAGTCAAAATTTTGACCATCCTTTGGTGAAAGTTTTGGTGGAATTGGTCAAAATTTCGACCAATTCTATTTTTTTTTTAAAAAAAAATGTTACATACGTAAGGTGCATTTATAGTTATTTTCATTAACCTATGATTCATGAGTAGTGGTTTACATGAACCCATCTCTCATGAGAATGAATGGAACAGTTAGCACTCATTGGCTCTAGGTGATGCTTACGGAGGTGAAGCACCAAGACTTCTCGGGAGGTCATCCATCTAAGTACCACTCCAGCTCGAGCACAATTAACTACAGAGTTTCCTCCATGGTTAAACCCACTCTGCTTGCATCCTCATTTGCAAAACCTTCACCAAGTGTTATGCCTTATGAACCATTCATTAGAAAGCCCCTTAAGCTCGTCAATTAATAAGTAGGAGATATTTTTCACAGCAAGTCAAATTGTGATATTGCTATCAACATTCAACTGTGTAGTTTTTTGAGTCAAACTCATTGACCTGTGATTCATGAGTAGTGGTTCACATGAACCCATCTCTCATGAGAATGAAAGGAACACTTAGCACTCATTGGCTCTAGCTGATGCTCACAGAGGTGAAGCACCAAGACTTCCCGAGAGGTCACCCATCCAGGTACTACTCCAACTCGAGTGCACTTAACTATAGAGTTTCCTCCGTAGTTAAACCCACTCTGCTTGCATTCTCATTTGCAAAACCTTCACCAAGTGTTGTGCCTTATGAACCATCGATTAGAAAGCCCCTTAAGCTCATCAACTGGTTCGTAAGGCACAACACTCGGTGAAGGTTTTGCAAATGAGAATGCAAGCAGAGTGGGTTTAACCAGGGAGGAAACTCTGTAGTTAAGTGTGCTCAAGTTGGAGTAGAATTGGAATGGGTGACCTCTCGGGAAGTCCCGGTGCTTCACCTCTATGAGGATCAGGTAGAGCCAATGAGTGCTAAGTGTTCCACTCATTCTCATGAGAGATGGGTTCGTGTGAACCACTACTCATGAATCACGGGTCAATGAGTTTGACTCAAAAAACTAAATAGTTGAATCTTGATAGCAATATCACAATTTGACTTGCTATGGAAAATATCTCCTACTTATTAATTGATGAGCTTAAGGGGCTTTCTAATGAATGGTTCCTAAGGCATAACACTTGGTGAAGGTTTTGCAAATGAGGATGCAAGCAGAGTGGGTTTAACCATGGAGGAAACTCCGTAGTTAAGCATGCTCGAGCTGGAGTGGTACTGGGATGGATGACCTCCCAGGAAGTCCTAGTGCTTCACCTCCGTAAGCATGACCTAGAGCCAATGAGTGCTAACTATTCCATTCATTCTCATGAGAGATCCATTTGATAAAGCTTGGTGAAATAACTTCAAACATTTTGAAGCATCTATTGGATTCTGTCACCCAAAAGGAAGATGGATTTCCCAATTCAAAAATTCCCAGCCACCATGTTTAATAAATTTATCTGGATCATCTGAAATGGTCTTCAAAATTGACCGCGAGTTCAAGTTCATTCTGCTTTCATAATACTTTATATCCATTGATTTTAGCCATTCTTTGATGCCATCAAGAGAAGATTGAGGAATAACATCAATGCGGAGTACATCCCACTTGAAGTCTTTGAAAACAATAGCCATATCAAATGCCTTTTGCCCAAGTCCTACTCTCTCAAGGTTAACTATCTCAATCTCACTAATGGTTATTACTAAGAAAGGCAATTCCACCAAATCTACCAAACAGTTTACAGTAGGAATAATAAAAGCAGAGGCTTTGAAAGGAACTCCATGAAAACCTAGCTCTCTAAATGGTATATCAAAATCCAGTTCAAAATCTTTTAGATGAGGCTGCTCCCATAGCTCTGTTACTCATTTAACAAACCCTTCAAACTCTCCATTGAATTGATTTTTCCTGTCCCTCTCTTGCTGCTCTTCCTCAATTTCATCAGGATCATACATGGACCTTCTTGCCCCTCCTAAAGTTTGGACCACGTCCATTACTTCCACATAAAACTGGACATCCTTAGTCTTCTTAGTTCCCACCATAATATGGTTATGCAAATGAAAATGAAGCAAAGTAATCATCTCCTTCTCTATTGGCTGGAAGAATGTGTGTTTAATATTTTGATACATGATATCAGCTCTCTCTTCTGCTCTCACGGTTGCATACCGAAATCCATTATAGTGGGCCTCCAGAGTTCTAGTCATCTTTCTTC
Source organism: Chamaecyparis obtusa (assembly GCA_027943335.1). NCBI lineage: Eukaryota > Viridiplantae > Streptophyta > Pinopsida > Cupressales > Cupressaceae > Chamaecyparis > Chamaecyparis obtusa. The sequence continues at coordinate 1,558,725 of BSBK01002819.1, read as the reverse complement.
CTCTTCCACCAAATGCCGGCCCGATCCACAAGTCTGCCAACCTAATTGGCTTTGTTTTTGAAAGCTGAAGTTTCTTCTGAGTCACCAGTGTAGGTCTCTCTGCCTTTTCAGACTCTGTCATAGCTACAAACCATCTGTGGGATTTGATCATTTGTACCACTTGGTTGATGATGCAGGGGCATCCAGCAGGGCACCTGAGCCCAGGAGTGGAATGGCATTCAGAGATGTTCAATTGCAATGTTAGACTCAATATTCAAAGCAAAATTCATAATCAAGTCTAAAGGTCATTGTAATATAATAAGGAATAACTTAGTATGTAAGCAAGATATGGACGTTTAAAGAAAACCAGTGAGCTGTTTAACAAATCCCAAAAAGAAATCGATATCAAGAATGTAAAGAAAACGATGTGAGATGCATGAACATCAAAGATTAATATGGCTAGAAGATAGAAGCAATGAACTTTTCATGGGTTCGAAGCACTTAAAAAATGTGGAGTTCAGTCAGCCTATAGTAGCAAGCTAAAAAAATTCTTTCAAGTCATTGATTCAGTTTGCCATGTTTATTGACCTCAAATTTGGTCTTTTCATTAACCTGTGATTCATGAGTAGTGGTTTACATGAACCCATCTCTCATGAGAATGAATGGAATAGTTAGCACTCATTGGCTCTAGGTGATGCTTACGGAGGTGAAGCACCGAGACTTCCCGGGAGGTCATCCATCCCAGTACCACTCCAGCTCGAGCACGCTTAACTACGGAGTTTACTCCATGGTTAAACCCACCCTTCTTGCATCCTCATTTGCAAAACCTTCACCAAGTGTTATGCCTTATGAACCATTCATTAGAAAGCCCCTTAAGCTCATCAATTAATAAGTAGGAGATATTTTCCATAGCAAGTCAAATTGTGATATTGCTATCAACATTCAACTGTGTAGTTTTTTGAGTCAAACTCATTGACCTGTGATTCATGAGTAGTGGTTCACATGAACCCATCTCTCATGAGAATGAATGGAACACTTAGTACTCATTGGTTCTAGCTGATGCTCACAAAGGTGAAGCACCGAGACTTCCCGAGAGGTCACCCATCCTAGTACTAGTCCAACTTGAGCACACTTAACTATAGAGTTTCCTCCGTGGTTAAACCCACTCTGCTTGCATTCTCATTTGCAAAACCTTCACCAAGTGTTGTGCCTTATGAACCATCGATTAGAAAGCCCCTTAAGCTCATCAACTGGTTCGTAAGGCGCAACACTTGGTGAAGGTTTTGCAAATGAGAATGCAAGCAGAGTGGGTTTAACCAAGGAGGAAACTCTGTAGTTAAGTGTGCTCAAGTTGGAGTAGTACTGGAATGGGTGACCTCTCGGGAAGTCCTGGTGCTTCACCTCTGTGAGCATCACCTAGAGCCAATGAGTGCTAAGTGTTCCATTCATTCTCATGAGAGATGGGTTCGTGTGAAACAGAGTATCAAAACCCGCGGTGAGTCAGGCGAGTTATCCTGACTCGCGGGTCGAGCCATGGCTCCTGGGTTTTGGTGACCTGGCCGAGTCATGGGCTGAGTTATGGGGCATGACCCGCATGACTCATCAAGTTAATGGGTCATGGCCATAACTCATTGGTCCGTGCTTCATGACCCGTGCCGCGGTAGGCCCGAGCCATAGACTTGTCAACAACAGTGATATACATGTTGTTGGAGGATGAGAAAAATTGTGACAATCACTTAGAACAAGACAATAATCTGTTGCTTCAAGAAGGAAGACTGTGCCAATGATGCAGTCATAATAACAATGATATGAGAAATAATCCACAAATGAGAGTAGCAAACAAAAGGATGTAGAAGACAGTATGTTGGAGGACAGTGGCTTTTTATTTTTATGACAGTGATCAAAAATGGAGAAATGCAGAAGAATATCGGTGAAAATCATGACTATTATGAGAGGACATGATAATTAACAAATAGTCACATCAATGTCTAAGGACATTGATCATCTTCATGAATCTCTAATGACAGTAGGCTTCATGAATTTCTGATGACAGTAGTCTTCAGTGAGTGTTCAAGGACAGTGTTCAAAGAAAGAAGACAGCAAACAGAAGAATGAATCCTAAAGCAGTCATTAGTCATGAAAAGTCACTGATAAAAGATGATTAAAAGTAGTGTTTTGCAATGTGATAGCAGTGAAAAGAAAATCGATCAGAGTAGTGATGTATAGCAGTGATTACATGATTAAACAATGACATATACTGTTAGAAATAGTGACATTCATTGTTAGAGCAGTCACAATAAGGATCAGAATAGTAAGTAAATGATAGGTCATGAAGAGCACTCCAAGGAATGTCAAAAAAGTTAGCCAATGAATAAATAAGAAGAATCATAAAGAAATGAGAACAGCTGATGATGTATCACAAGAATATCAGTTAGAATAGCCATGATTCATCAATGAGCATTCATGAGTTGTTAAAGGGAACAGTAGGACAAACGCCTTGGGACAATGAAGATTGAAATGCTAAGAATCAATGATCCACAAGATTCAAATTGGAGAGATGGAATGAAGATAGTGAATGTAATGGAAAAAATAGTGATCAAATTGCCTTGGTTATTGATTGAATCTACACATTTGAAAATCTATATATATTGAACTAGCAAATAAGAAAAGACGTGACTGTTCACATTAGAAATGACATGTTAGTTCATAATGAAGTGACGTGACTGTTCATAAAAATTACCATTCATTCCCTTCATTATCGATTATACTTTTTTCTCTTAACCATATCCTTTAGATGCTATTTGACCTTTAGATGTGATCTGATGTGTTTTTAAGCTTTATTCAATAATGGGTGCCTGAAACAAGTTTTAAATTTTTAGAAATCTCTATTTTTTTTTTTTGCCAAGTCATAGCTGAGTCATCTGCAAGTCACAGGTCGAGTCGGCCTTGTCGAGTCCAAGTTTTGATTCTTTGGTGTGAACCACTATTCATGAATCATGGGTCAATGAGTTTGACTCAAAAAACTACATAGTTGAATCTTGATAGCAATATAACAATTTGACTTGCTGTGGAAAATATCTCCTACTTATTAATTGACGAGCTTAAGGGGCTTTCTAATGAATGGTTCATAAGGCATAACACTTGGTGAAGGTTTTGCAAATGAGGATGCAAGCAGAGTGGGTTTAACCATGGAGGAAACTCCATAGTTAAGCGTGCTCGAGCTGGAGTGGTACTCGGATCGATGACCTCCCGGGAAGTCCCGATGCTTCACCTCTGTAAGCATCACCTAGAGCCAATGAGTGGTAACTGTTCCATTCATTCTCATGAGAGATGGGTTCATGTAAACCACTACTCATGAATCATAGGTTAATGAAAAGAACTCTGAATTGCTGAATTGGGAAATCCATCTTCCATTTGGGTGACAGAATCCAATAGATCTCTCATGAGAATGGATGGAATAGTTAGCACTCATTGGCTCTAGGTGATGCTTACGGAGGTGAAGCACCGGGACTTCCTGGGAGGTCATCCATCCCAGTACCACTCCATCTCGAGCACGCTTAACTACGGAGTTTCCTCCATGGTTAAACCCACTCTGCTTGCATCCTCATTTGCAAAACCTTCACCAAGTGTTATGCCTTATGAACCATTCATTAGAAAGCCCCTTAAGCTCGTCAATTAATAAGTAGGAGATATTTTCCATAGAAAGTCAAATTGTGATATTTCTATCAAGATTCAACTATGTAGTTTTTTGAGTCAAACTCATTGACCCATGATTCATGAGTAGTGGTTCACATGAACCCATCTCTCATGAGAATGAATGGAACACTTAGCACTCATTGGCTCTAGCTGATGCTCACAGAGGTGAAGCACCGGGAATTCCCGAGAGGTCACCCATCCCAGTACTACTCCAACTCGAGTGCACTTAACTATGAAGTTTCCTCCGTGGTTAAACCCACTCTGCTTGCATTCTCATTTGCAAAACCTTCACCAAGTGTTGTGCCTTATGAACCATCGATTAGAAAGCCCCTTAAGCTCATCAACTGGTTCGTAAGGCACAACACTTGGTGAAGGTTTTGAAAATGAGGATGCAAGTAGAGTGGGTTTAACCAGGGAGGAAACTTCATAGTTAAGTGCGCTCGAGTTGGAGTAGTACTAGGATGTATGACCTCCCAGGAAGTCCCGGTGCTTCACCTCCGTAAGAATCACCTAGAGCCAATGAGTGCTAATTGTTCCATTCATTCTCATGAGAGATCCATTTGATAAAGCTTGGTGAAATAACTTCAAACATTTTGATGCATCTATTGGATTCTATCACCCAAATGGAAGATGGATTTCCCAATTCAGAAATTCCCAGCCACCATCTTCAATAAATTTATTTGGATCATCTGTAATGGTCTTCAAAATTGGCCACCAGTTCAAGTTCATTCTGCTTTCATAATAATTTATATCCATTGAGTTTAGCCATTCTTTGATTGCATCAAGAGAAGATTGAGGAATAACATCAATTCGGAGTACATCCCGCTTGAAGTCTTTGAAAACAATAGCCATATCAAATGCCTTTTGCCCAAGTCCTACTCTCTCAAGGTTAACTATCTCAATCTCACTAATGGTTATTACTAAGAAAGGCAATTCCACCAACTCTACCAAACAGTTTACTGTAGGAACAATAAAAGTAGAGGCTTTGAAAGGAACTCCATGAAAACCTAGCTCTCTAAATGGTATATCAAACTCCAGTTCAAAATCTTTTAGATGAGGCTGCTCCCATAGCTCTGTTACTCGTTTAACAAACCCTTCAAACTCTCCATTGATTTGATTTCTCCTGTCCCTCTCTTGCTGCTCTTCCTCAATTTCATCAAGATCATACATGGACCTTCTTGCCCCTCCTAAAGTTTGGACCATGTCCATTACTTCCACATAAAACTAGACATCCTTAGTCTTCTTAGTTCCCACCATAATATGGTTATGCAAATGAAAATGAAGCAAAGTAATCATCTCTTTCTCTGCTAGCTGGAAGAATGCGTGTTTAATATTTTGATACATGATATCAGCTCTCTCTTCTGCTCTCATGGTTGAATACTGAAATCCATTATAGTGGGCCTCCAGAGTTCTAGTAATCTTTCTTCCTCTTCCACCAAATGCCGGCCTGATCCATAAGTCTGCCAACCTAATTGGCTTTGTTTTTGAAAGCTGAAGTTTCTTCTGAGTCACCAGTGTAGGTCTCTCTGCCTTTTCAGACTCTGTCATAGCTATAGACCGTCTGTGGGATTTGATCATTTGTACCACTTGGTTGATGATGTAGGGGCATCCAGCAAGGCACCTGAGCCCAGGAGTGGAATGGCATTCAGAGATGTTCAATTGCAATGTTAGACTCAATATTCAAATCAAAATTCATAATGAAGTCTAAAGGTCATTGTAATGTAATAAGGAATAATTCAGTATGTAAGCAAGATATGGATGTACAAAAAAAACTAGTGAGTTGTTTAACAAATCCCCAAAAGAAATCGATATCAAGAATGTAGCAAAAAAGATGTGAGTAGAATGGAAAAAGATGTGAGATGCATGAACATCAAAGATTAATATGGCTAGAAGATAGAAGCAATGAACTGTTCATGGGTTCAAAGCACTTAAAAAATGTGGAGTTCAGTCAGCCTATAGTAGCAAGCTAAAAAAATTCTTTCAAGTCATTGATTCAGTTTGCCATGTTTATTGACCTCAAATTTGGTCTTTTCATTAACCTGTGATTCATGAGTAGTGGTTTACATGAACCCATCTCTCATGAGAATGAATGGAACAGTTAGCACTCATTGGCTCTAGGTGATGCTTACGGAGGTGAAGCACCGAGACTTCCCGGGAGGTCATCCATCCCAGTACCACTCCAGCTCAAGCACACTTAACTACAGAGTTTCCTCCATGGTTAAACCCACTCTGCTTGCATCCTCATTTGCAAAACCTTCACCAAGTGTTATGCCTTATGAACCATTCATTAGAAAGCCCCTTAAGCTCGTCAATTAATAAGTAGGAGATATTTTCCACAGGAAGTCAAATTGTGATATTTTTTTATCAACATTCAACCGTGTAGTTTTTTGAGTCAAACTCATTGACCTGTGATTCATGAGTAGTGGTTTACAGGAACCCATCTCTCATGAGAATGAATGGAACACTTAGCACTCATTGGTTCTAGCTGATGCTCACAAAGGTGAAGCACCGGGACTTCCCAAGAGGTCACCCATCCCAGTACTACTCCAACTGGAGCGCACTTAACTATGGAGTTTACTCCGTGGTTAAACCCACTTTGCTTGCATTCTCATTTGCAAAACCTTCACCAAGTGTTGTGCCTTATGAACCATCAATTAGAAATCCCCTTAAGCTCATCAACTGGTTCGTAAGGCGTAACACTTGGTGAAGGTTTTGCAAATTTGAATGCAAGCAGAGTGGGTTTAACCAGGGAGGAAACTCCGTAGTTAAGTGTGCTCGAGTTGGAGTAGTACTGGAATGGGTGACCTCTCGGGAAGTCCCGGTGCTTCACCTCTGTGAGCATCACCTAGAGCCAATGAGTGCTAAGTGTTCCATTCATTCTCATGAGAGATGGGTTCATGTGAACCAGAGTATCAAAACCCGCGGTGAGTTAGGCGAGTTATCCTGACTCGCGAGTCGAGCCATGGCTCCCCGATTTTGGTCACCTAGCCAAGTCATGGGCTGAGTTATGGGGCATGACCCGCGTGACTCACCGAGTCAGCGGGTCATGGCCATAACTCGTGGGTCCGTGCCTCATGACCCGCACCGCAGCAGGCCCGAGCCATAGACTTGTCAACAACAGTGATATACATGTTGTTGAAGGATGAGAAAAATTGTGACAATCACTTAGAACAAGACAATAATCTGCTATTTCAAGAAGGAAGACTGTGCCAATGATGCAATCATAATAACAATAATATGAGCAATAATCCATGAATGAGAGCAGCAAACAAAAGGATGTAGAAGACAGTATGCTGGAGGACAGTGGCTTTCATTTTTATGACAGTGATCAGAAATGGAGAAATGCAGAAGAATATCAGTGAAAATAATGACTGTTATGAGAGGACATGATAATTAACAAACAGTCACATCAATGTCTAAGGACATTGATCATCTTCATGAATCTCTAATGAAAGTAGGCTTTATGAATTTCTAATGACAGTAGTCTTCAGTGAGTGTTCAAGGACAGTGTTCAAAGAAAGAAGACAACAAACAGAAGAATGAATCCTAAAGAAGTCATTAGTCATGAAAAGTCACTGATAAAAGATGATTAAAAGAAGTGTTTTGCAATGTGATAGCGGTGAAAAGAAAATCGATCAGAGCAGTGATGTATAGCAGTGATTACATGATGAAACAATGACATATACTGTTAGAAACAGTGACATTCACTATTAGAGCAGTCACAATAAGGATTAGAATAGTAAGTAAATGATAGGTCATGAAGAGCAGTCCAAGGAATGTCAAAAAAGTTAGCCAATGAATAAATAAGAAGAATCATAAAGAAAGGAGAATAGCTGACGATGTATCACAAGAATATCAGTTAGAACAGCCATGATTCATCAATGAGCATTCATGAGTTGTTAAAGGAAATAGTAGGACAAACGCCTTGGGACAATGAAGATTGAAATGCTAAGAATCAATGATCCACAAGATTCAAATTGGAGAGATGGAATGAAGATAGTGAATGTAATGGAAAAAATAGTGATCAAATTGCCTTGGTTATTGATTGAATCTACACATTTGAATATCTATATATATTGAACTAGTAAATAAGAAAAGACGTGACTATTCACATTAGAAATGACATGTTAGTTCATAATGAAGTGATGTGACTGTTCATAACAATTACCATTCGTTCCCTTCATTATCGATTATACTTTGTTCTCTTAATCATATCCTTTAGATGCTATTTGACCTTTAGATGTGATGTGATGTGTTTTTAAGCTTTATTCAATAATGGGTGCCTGAAACAAGTTTTAAATTTTAAGAAATCTCTATTTTTTTTTTTACCGAGTCATAGCCGAGTCATTTCCGAGTCATCAGCGAGTCATGGGTTGAGTCGGCCTTGCCGAGTCTGAGTTTTGATTCTTTGGTGTGAACCACTACTCATGAATCACGGGTCAATGAGTTTGACTCAAAAAACTACACAGTTGAATCTTGATAGAAATATCACAATTTGACTTGCTGTGGAAAATATCTCCTACTTATTAATTGATGAGCTTAAGGGGCTTTCTAATGAATGGTTCATAAGGCATAACACTTGGTGAAGGTTTTGCAAATGAGGATGCAAGCAGAGTGGGTTTAACCATGAAGGAAACTCCATAGTTAAGCGTGCTTGAGCTGGAGTGGTACTGGGATGGATGACCTCCCGGGAAGTCCCAGTGCTTCACCTCCATAAGCATCACCTAGAGCCAATGAGTGGTAACTGTTCCATTCATTCTCATGAGAGATGGGTTCATGTAAACCACTACTCATGAATCACAGGTTAATGAAAAGAACTTTGAATTTCTGAATTGGGAAATCCATCTTCCATTTGGGTGACAGAATCCAATAGATGCTTCAAAATGTTTGAAGTTCTTTCAGCAAGCTTTATCAAATGGATCTCTCATCAGAATGAATGGAACAGTTAGCGCTCATTGGCTCTAGGTGATGCTTAAGGAGGTGAAGCACCGGGACTTCCTGGGAGGTCATCCATCCCAGTACCACTCCATCTTGAGCACGCTTAACTACGGAGTTTCCTCCATGGTTAAACCCACTCTACTTGCATCCTCATTTGTGAAACCTTCACCAAGTGTTATGCCTTATGAACCATTCATTATAAAGCCCCTTAAGCTCGTCAATTAATAAGTAGGAGATATTTTCCACAGCAAGTCAAATTGTGATATTGCTATCAAGATTCAACTATGTAGTTTTTTGAGTCAAACTCATTGACCCGTGATTCATGAGTAGTGGTTCACATGAACCCATCTCTCATGAGAATGAATGGAACACTTAGCACTCATTGGGTCTAGCTGATGCTCACAGAGGTGAAGCACTAGGACTTCCCGAGAGGTCACCCATCCCAGTACTTCTCCAACTCGAGTGCACTTAACTACAGAGTTTCCTCCATGGTTAAACCCACTCTGCTTGCATTCTCATTTGCAAAACCTTCGCCAAGTGTTGTGCCTTATGAACCATCAATTAGAAAGCCCCTTAAGCTCTTCAATACGTTTGTAAGGCACAACACTTGGTGAAGGTTTTGCAAATGAGGATGCAAGTAGAGTGGGTTTAACCAGGGAGGAAACTTCATAGTTAAGTGCGCTCGAGTTGGAGTAGTACTGGGATGGATGACCTCCCAAGAAGTCCTAGTGCTTCACCTCTGTAAGAATCACCTAGAGCCAATGAGTGCTAACTGTTCCATTCATTCTCATGAGAGATCCATTTGATAAAGCTTGGTGAAAGAACTTCAAACATTTTGAAGCATCTATTGGATTTTGTCACCCAAATGGAAGATGGATTTCCCAATTCATAAATTCCCAGCCACCATCTTCAATAAATTTATCTGGATCATCTGTAATGGTCTTCAAAGTTGGCCGCCAGTTCAAGTTCATTCTGCTTTCATAATACTTTATATCCATTGAGTTTAGCCATTCTTTGATGCCATCAAGAGAAGATTGAGGAATAACATCAATGCGGAGTACATGCTGCTTGAAGTCTTTGAAAACAATAGCCATATCAAATGCCTTTTTCCCAAGTCCTTCTCTCTCAAGGTTAACTATCTCAATCTCACTAATGGTTATTACTAAGAAAGGCAATTCCACCAACTCTACCAAATAGTTTACGGTAAGAACAATAAGAGTAGAGGATTTGAAAGGAACTCCATGAAAACCTAGCTCTCTAAATGGTATATCAAACTCCAGTTCAAAATCTTTTAGATGAGGCTGCTCCCATAGCTCTGTTACTCATTTAACAAACCCTTCAAACTCTCCATTGATTTTATTTTTCATGTGCCTCTCTTGCTGCTCTTCCTCAATTTCATCAGGATCATACATGGACCTTCTTGCCCCTCCTAAAGTTTGGACCACGTCCACTACTTCCTCATAAAACTGGACATCCTTAGTCTTCTTAGTTCCCACCATAATATGGTTATGCAAATGAAAATGAAGCAAAGTAATCATCTCCTTCTCTGCTGGCTGGAATGCATGTTTAATATTTTGATACATGATATCAGCTCTCTCTTCTGCTCTCATGGTTGAATACAGAAATCCATTATAGTGGGCCTCCATAGTTCTAGTCATCTTTCTTCCTCTTCCACCAAATGTTGGCCCGATCCACAAGTCTGCCAACCTAATTGGCTTTGTTTTTGAAAGCTGAAGTTTCTTCTGAGTCACTAGTGTAGGTCTCTCTACCTTTTCAGACTCTGTCATAGCTATAGACCGTCTGTGGGATTTGATCATTTGTACCAGTTGGTTGATGATGCAGGGGCATCCAGCAGGGCACCTGAGCCCAGGAGTGGAATGGCATTCAGAGATGTTCAATTGCAATGTTAGACTCAATATTCAAAGCAAAATTCATAATCAAGTCTAAAGGTCATTGTAATGTAATAAGGAATAATGCTATAAAAGCAATGTAATAAGTGAAAATCCCATGTAATGAGTCAAAATGTCATGTAATGGTCATATAGGGTTAAGGTCTAAGTGGTTTTAGGTTTATAGGCATTAAATGGGTCCTTGACAAAGAATAGTCTCAATGACAGAGACAGAGGATTAGTCTTCAAAAAAGGAGCATTGATTGAGGATACATTACCTTGAGACTGAGATCTTCAAAAGGTTGCAGTCAAATGGAAGATTACAGTCTCAAAGGAATATAGGAGAAATGTTTGGAGACAAAAGAGTGAGAGAGGCTTTACTCAAAAAATGCATCCAAGAAGGTGAGTACCTGGAAGATGGTTTGCTTCAAGGAAGTTAGAATTCTATTTCCTCAGTTTGATTGTTACAGTAGAGGATAGAGAGCAGCTGTTACAGGGTTCTTTGCTCTTGAGTAATTTGAACCTCAAAGGCAGAGCTCTTCTCATCTCTTTAACATTACAAGTGGCTGTTTAAAGAAGATTTCTAGGTTTGGACAAGGGTAACTCTCAGGTTTAGTCTTTAACCATGCAAACTGTAATTGTAGAGACCAACCTGGTTATTACCGTTGACATTCAATTATCTATTGAGCTTACAAGCTTGGAGAAGAGAACTGCAAACTGCAACACCCTCACCAACTGTAAGAAACAACCAATTTGGTCACAGAATTTCAGTGAACTTTTCCTTTTGAAGATTCTCCATGAGATCTGACCCAGGGTTGCTCAATGCAAGCTAAAGATCATGTATACTCCTTGTTAGTATAATTCACATTGTTTACAATACAAAATAGATTTTTGTTAAATTTTGTTATAACATAAAGATAGTCACACTTATTTAAAACTTGTAAGCTTGGTGAGCACTTGGATTTTTATTGATTTATATGTAGGTTCTAGGCCAGTAATGAAACAGTACGCAATTTAAAAAGGTCAAAGTTTAGAGTTTACTGTTTAAACCAAAATTCTATGAAGTGTTGATATAGTTGACATGTTTTATATAGAGTACATACTGCTGAACACGTTTAAACAACACATTCTAAGCTTTCACTTCTTTGGTTGATTTATTAGGAATGCTTTTACTTAATTCAATAAGACCCACTTATTAAATTTATTAGGAATGCTATTACTTAATTCAATAATACCCACTTATTAAATGATTTTAGATGAATGACATAAACAAATCAAAACTTAAAATAAATTGTTTAAACCAAAATAATATTTTGTTCAAACCAAAATTCTGATAATAGTTACCTGAAGGCCTTTCAGTTCAATTATTCTCTTGAGCTCTTTGAGCATTTTGATTCCACTGGTGTCAATAGTGGTTACAGCTGCATAAGCGAAAAAAGAGAATGAAAAGCAGCACCAAAGTACAATACAAACCAAACCTGCTGGAGTTTGACCATATACAGCTGTATATCTAAATCCCAGAATAAAGGAAACAGAAATGGTTGTATATGATAAAATTAGGGTGCATTTATTCCATTTTATTCTGCTCCATAGTTTTGTTACTAGAAAACCGATTACAAGTGAAGGGAAATCCTTTTACAAAAAAGAAATGATGCATCAAATATGTAAGCTTTCAGAACTTATGGCCCATATCTATAATAACATACTACAAAGTGTCTTCCTTCAGCTTGGCAAGATGCTCCTCTTCATCCATTATCCATCTCATTATCCTGCATACATTGTAAACTTTATTAAGGTCCCCAATAAACAATCCATGTAATGAAGACTGTGGATTAGAGATGTGTCAAAGCAGAAGAGCTCAGAAGAGAAGGGTTATGGTGAATGGGTGCTCATGACATTGCTATTGCTTGGATTACTCAAAACATCAAATAACAAATAATATATAAAGTTATAAACTGTTAAGGGGAGGGAGAACAGTAGTTGTATGGACTATCTTCTTCAATATCAAATACCATCATGCAATTCATTAAAATATTATGCTTAACATAATATATTCTAAAAATGACATTTTTGAAATTCTACCAAAACTTAATCTAAAAATGACTACTATTCAAAAGATGAGTTATTCGAAAGATGGGTTATTTGAAAGATGGGTTATAAATAATTGAATCAAGCATGACTACATTCAGGAAGCTGCATGACTGAATTCAGGAAGCTGACCCTACACATAGGACATTCATTATGTCTATTGAAAAATAAGCTTTTAAAATAAACTAGACAAATCACCTTTCTCTTAAGTAGCTTGAATTGGAAAAATAGATTCAAGCTACAATGCTTTGAATTCAATAAAAACTTAGAATTAAATAATATTTTGTAGCTTAGCAATTTAGGAGTGCTGGAGTGATTACCAGTTGTGATGTAGCAAGATGTGCATGAACCTTCAATGTTCATCGTGTCAATGGCAATCATCTCTTTATTGCCATCAATATTGTTGTTCTTGAACAGTGCAAAAGTTCTACCAACTGCTATTCCTTCCTGTATGGGAATAATTCAAATCAACTAGAGGTAATAAATTACTAGCCAATGAACATAATTATAAATCTTTGATGAGCTGATCTTTTAAACTTTTTTCTTGCAAATTCCACCTTTTAAGGAAAAACACAAAATTGTTATATATAGCCACTAAAAGAAAAGACCGGAATGAAAGGAAAAATACTGTACCAATTAATGATATGAAAAAAAAATAGTGGGATAAACTTAGTTCACTTATGATGTTCCACCTTTTACGTATGGTGGGCCCGAATATATGCAATGTTAGGTCATAAAGTTTCTTATAAAACATATCATTTCCTGCAAAAAATGTCATGGGATAATCAATCCAAAACTTGTTATGAATAGGTAAATGCATATTACAATATAAAAAGTAATTATTTAAAGTACCTGGAATCTGAGGACATTTTATAGGCATTGATTCATTATTGTCAATCAATAATGACGTCTGCGTCGCACCCGTGCTAGTAACATGGGTAGATCCAAGAAATGGTGGTGACTTATCACCAATACATGCAGATTGATCAGTATCTGGTGTACCAAGTGGTGCCACCGGGGTATCTCCTGCTCCAAAAAAATAATCCACTATGTGATGCACCCAAGATTAAAGTACACCAGATACTGATCAATCTACATGATTTGGTGATACCCACTTGATGTCGCCTTTGGTCTCATCATCATAAGAACATGACCCCCCATTAGCAAGGAAATATTGCATGCGTTTGTCAAATTTTTTTCTAATCTTTTGCCACATCAACCTGCACTGAGTGGTCAACAACAAGATCCATAGGTACCTGCAATCATAAAGTTGATAAATACCAATAGTTGGCGTAAAGAAGAAAAATACCATAAACAATAGCATTTCAAAAATGACTAAGAAATATATATCTGATCTAGAATTTAAAGTAATAAAGATAGAAAGAGCAGAGATAAAGCAATCGTGATTAAATAGTAATCTTCAAAAACCTATGTTGTTAATCTTTCCATCATACAATGTATTAGGATTTATTGAAGAATATAAACACACAAAAAAATTGACAAGAAAATAATGTAGCACATAGACTTAGAGTCCCTAAATCTTCAACAAAATATGGAATGCAAAGCCAACACAATGAATTTCCATTTCTCAAGCATAAGAAATTCAAGCTTATTTCTCATGGAACAGCACAAGACAGAAACAAAGATGTATAGGAAAACACAGTGTGGTATCAATGTACTAATCTACCCCATAGGCACAAAAGAGACATACTAAAATACACCCATAGCTCAATTATTAAGTGTTATTTTTATCTTTTCAAATATTTGAAAAATGTATGGCTATCAAATATAAAGCTTTGTGCTCAATAAATAAAAGGTAAGGTTTTGAACATGTAGATCCACTTGTTATCTGAGGTTCGAATACATCGTAAACTCAAGCGAATTAAACTGGAACTCCTGGAGGGGAATTGGATTTCTATTTCAGCACAAAATAGAAACATGATGAGAAATGATGAAAATGTTTTATTTTTCACTAAGCATAAGATATAGAAACTAAAGAAAAAGTGCCACCATTTTATACTAAAATGAACTAAAACAGTCTTTCAAAATATGAAGGCAACAACAATACTTACGGATAGGGACCATAAATCTTTACTTGACGAATATGGGTATCCCGTCCATTTTGATGATTAGACAATACAGCAAGCTGCAACATAAATGTTTGCACAAATACATCCTTGAAATGAATTAACAAAGGAAAATCTGTAGGTCTAAGAAGAATGGAAAATGTTTAATTAAACAAGATCACCATCACAAAAATTTGTAAGTCTAAGAAGAATGGAAAATGTTTAATTAAACTAGAGATGTTACCAATCTCTCTTGGAATTTGACCAACGAAAATAGAGTCGTACAAGCTTAAATGCCTTAAATTGTTGAGCTTGTGAAAGTGTGATGGGATGGCAAGAGGAGGGAAGAAGGCATTGTGACTGAGGTCCAAGTGCTCTAGATAGTGCAGTTGGAATAGTCTCCCATGAAGTTTCCTCCACGTCATGAATGGATAGATTATCTGATCTTGTGCGGTACCTCTTGTCTTGGCTCTAGCAATGGCTGTGCTGGTCTCAAAAATTCTAATTTAGAAATGTATAATTCTATTAAAATAAAAGCATTAAAAATTTGACTGTTTCCAAGAAAACATAGATTGAAATGAATGTTGAAAACCATACCAGAAATATGAAGTATGTTTCTGCCATACTTCTTTGCTCTATGAGGTGAGTTTAAAACTCATATCAAGCTGAAGAATCTCAAGCATAGAGTAACAAAAAGGAATGAAAATAAGACACCTGAATGTGAATCTAGATCACAAAATCCTCCATATGCACCACCGCTAACATGCACACGATCCCACAACCATGTATTTCTTTGTATCATAATGATCTAATGCAGGAGAATAGAGAAGCTTGGTGAAGGAGCAGTGTTGGATGATAATTTGTTGATGGAGGTTAAGCCTGAATAGACACCAGTCATGTTGAAAGTTGGTTGCTTCGTGATTGAAGAGGTTTGGTGATGGATTACCTATAAGGGGGTCTATAGTGAGGTGTTTACACAGTTAGTTTGGCCTGGAGTTGATGGGAGGGGTCCTTTTGATCAAATCCTCATGGTATGTCCCTAAAAGCAAGGGTTTGGTGGCAAACGAGTTAAGTGAAGGGTGGAGACTTGGTGAGTTGGAAATGTGTCATTTCTCAACCTCTAGAATGACTGTTTCAGCCTTTTGAGTCTTGGGAGCAAGTGGAGTTAGGGGTTGCTATGTAAAAGTGGAGAATTAGGCCTGGTGAGGATAGGCTAGGGGTATTGGATCTTGGGTATGGTCCAAAGGAGTATAGGTTGAATCTTTCAGAGGATTTAAAGAGCCCAAATGGGTATTTAGATAATATTTTATTTTACGTAGTTGTTTGGGGAAAGTAAGAGGAAAAGTCAATTTAATGACTGGTGAGGGCTACAAGCTTCAAGGACTGATTGTGTGTGTTGGATAGAAGATGGGTTGTCCAAATCAAATGGGTTGTGGGAATATGGTGGATAGGTCATAAAAATATTTTTTGTGAATTTAAAATGAAGGTTGGATTCTTGTGTGAAGGTTTGGTGTTTTAGAGAAACTAGGTACACTTGGGAGTCAAGGCATTGAGGGATATTGAGGTAAAGAAGCAATTGCAAAGTGGAGTGGATTTGTTGTCTGAGGTAATCAATATGGATGCCACACACCAGCTCTGCATCAGGTTGCAAGCAAAGTGGGCTTAACGTTGGAAGAACCTTTGTAGTAAAGAGCACTTGAACTAGAATAATATTGGGATGAGTGACCTACTGGGAAGTAGCGTTGTCTAAAATGAATCAAGGCAGTGAACCTGTTGCAGAGGAGTGTTTGGTTGATATCCTAAAGTCAAGAACTTCTTATTTATCCTCGAGTTGAACTCTAGTTCCTTGAGTGGATTCCAAGACGTTGTTGAATCCTCGAGTTGAACAGGGTTCCTTAAGGGGATATTAGAAGGCTCTGCATCAAAAACTCTAAGCTTGTCTTTAAAATTTGAGCTTCACTTGGTTTCGAGAATAGTTTAATATTCTCTACTAAACAAGGCCAACCACATGAAGGTGGAAGCTCATTTGGCCCCTCCCCTCCCCCCTAACATCACTCTAAATTCCCCATTAACATTTAATAACATTCATTCATTCATTCATTCATCCGACATTTTTGAAATATAACATTCAATCATTATAATCACATGATAACATTCATTAACACATAAAATTCATTAACACACAACATTCATAAATAATTCATTAACACATAATTCATTAACACACAACATTCATGAATAATTCATTAACACATATTAACACACATCATTCATCAACATTACTAGTACAAAATTACATCCATTAAGACAAAGTTCTTTCATTAGCAATAAATGTTAATTGCAATCATTTCTTTTTGGGTTTCTTGCTATTTTTTTTAATCATATAATTTCTAAGAGGAAGATCAATGTCCTCATCATTCCCCTCCTCTATTGAGTCTAATCCCAACATGTGTCTCCTCCTCATCTGTTCAGGAATAGGAGGCTGATGCGCTGAAGGGGGGTCTGCTACAATAACTACTTCATGAGTTAAATTCACACTTTTATATTATTGAATTACAAGTATTTATGTAAGTAAAAGAACTATAAATCAAAAAAATAATTTAAAAGAACAAAACATAGATTTTCTTTACCTGAATGTGCCACATGATCTACATGTTGATCAGTCTGAACATCCTCCGACACTCGTTCAGCATGACCTGATTCTGTATCCTCTAAAATATACACAAAAATGTTACACCAAGTTCAATTTAAGATGTTAAATTATATTAATAATTACATAATTAGTTTTAAATAGAAAATGAGCACCTCCTTGGACAGTATGATCCACATCAGCGGCTTCATGATGCGGCATTGTAGGCTGCATTGCAATGTAATGGACATTATTATCAAATTGATTGTTGCTCAAGTATTCAATTTCTAATATATTTTTTGGCATATTTACCTATGCACATGATGCAGGAGACTCTTCGGTTTGGCCAGTGGAAGCTTGCCGTAGGCGTTCAGCCACGCCTTGATAGCCTTCCTTGAAGGCAATTTTTTTGTGTTCTTCCATGGCCTCTAAATTAAAATCAGAGCCCTGCATTTTTTTATTAAACAAAATAATTTGCATTTTATAAATAATTTTTCTCTACAATTCATTTACTGCTACTTACAATGCGAGCTTTAATTTTTGAATATCCGCTAGCGCCAAGTCTGTGTTGCCCAATCTTTTCCAGCCTGGCCTTTGTTGCCTTTGAAGTGTCCTGCAACCTATGAAAAGTTTGAAAAAATGGTTATAAAAACATGTATATGGAATAACAAATGAAACTTTGAAATGCTGAACACATTGCCTTCAATGGTGAAAATGTCTAAAACATCATACCAAGATATTATATTGAAAAATGATGATTGCATTCAAAATTTAATTATCATCTCAAAAATCCATGCCAAACACCTTATCACTAGTAGTTAATACTATTGCATACCTTCTCGCATTTGTTGGTGAAACTCCTTTTTGAGCGTCCGCTTTCTCCTTTGCATCTAAAATAAATTCACTCCAATCCCTCGCTGAAATAAAGGGAGGATGCTCATACTTTGGGTTCTGGACAAGACTCTTTCTATATTGGTCCCTCACAGTCTTAAGATGTTTGCAAGCTCTTTCCAAAATTTTCTTCTCATCAAAAACATTATTGCCAAACTCATGCTGTAAATCTTTGATGAGCTGATCTTTTAAACTTTTTTCTTGCAAATTCCACCTTTTAAGGAAAAACACAAAATTGTTAGATATAGCCACTAAAAGAAAAGACCAGAATGAAAGGAAAAATACTGTACCAATTAATGATATGAAAAAAAAATAGTGGGATAAACTTAGTTCACTTATGATGTTCCACCTTTTACGTATGGTGGGCTTGAATATATGCAATGTTGGGTCATAAAGTTTCTTATAAAACATATCATTTCCTACAAAAAATGTCATGGGATAATCAATCCAAAACTTGTTATGAATAGGTAAATGCATATTACAATATAAAAAATAATTATTTAAAGTACCTGGAATTTGAGGACATTTTATAGGCATTGATTCATTATTGTCAATCAATAATGACGTCTGCGTCTCACCCATGCTAGTAACATGGGTAGATCCAGGAAATGGTGGTGAATTTTCACCAATACATGCAGATTGATCGGTAGCAGGTGTACCAAGTGGTGCCATCGGGGTATCTCTTGCTCCAAAAAAATAATCCACTATGTGATGCACCCAAGATTAAAGTACAAATTATGAAATCATAATTAGCACAAAACCAAATATAGTAAAACAATGATTTACCAGATGCCATAGCCCTTGAAGGCATTGATGTTTGCATGGCCCTTGTGGCCGACATTGCACTCGACAATCTTCTATGGGCAACCTGGCTAGTAGGAGTCTCCTGCAATTGAGGACCTAAACAATACGTTGTTAGTAAAGACATTTTCAAATAATAAAAGTAAGAGTTAACTTGAGAAGTTTTTGAATGTTCCAAAGAAAAAATTCCTTGTAACTTGTCAACTAAAGGATTATTTTACCTGAGGCAGCCGAAGGTCTACTAGTACCGGCCTCATCCGCACATTGTCCTTGACCAGGTACTAGAGATTCCATAAAATCCTACAACAAGAACACATATTACATATATTTTACTTCACAACATAAAAGAGTATAAAATATTAACCTTTATTGAAATTTTTTTATAACTAAAGATTCATTACTGCTTACTTGATACCGATGTCCGAGTGCTTTCAATTCAGTTAGCCTCCTGAGCATCTCCTCACTTGGATTTCTTTCATACAAAATGTTAATTATATCTTTATTGATTTGTTTCATTTTTTTCTTTACCATGATTATAACATTAGGTGAATCTGCAAAAAGATCATCATCATCAGAGGTAGCTATTGCCTCTACTGTTGAGGGTGCTTTTCCCTTATCCTGAACATCAAATTGTGATAGGAATATCAGTAAAACTATCATAAAAACTCCAAAACCATAAATAAAATAACGTAATAATATAACATTTTTCAACTATCTAATTTGTACAATTTTAATAAGGTTTACCTTTGCTGAAGAACAAGTGGGAGGAGCATCCTCGTGGCCTATATCATGTGCGGGATCCATATCATCTTGTGACAAAGATTAAATATAAAAACTTTAGCAAACTAAAAGCAATAGACTTAGCAAAAAAAAACTTATTAATAAAATAGTATATAGTACTTACCACCCTCATGATAGTAACTTTGTTTGTATTTATGCGATTTAAATGATAATCTATTAGCGGTTCTTACTCTGCACTTATTGATTTTATTGCACATACAAAAACTTGATTCCCCTCGCGTGCCTCAAATATGCAATTGGGTTGCTTATTAGTTGATGAAGGTCATGTACTATTTATAAAACCCACAATATTACCTGTTGCTTTTGGTCTCCCATCAATGTACATTGCAAATCTTTTACTTTGATCATTTTCTTTCCTTTGTATATAATTAGCTGATAGTGCATACCTACGCATACTTTTTTTATATTGAACAATCCGCATCCAATCAATGTAATTGTAACATGGACTGACATACTCGAACAATTCAACAACTCTATTGTAATATACCTTTATCCCATCCATGGAAAATAGGCCCAAACCATGTAATGAGGATGGAGCAATGCGATATATCTTCTCATTAACACAAAAATCAGTATTAATTGGAGGTAGCTCATTGGGTACCCATTCTTTCTCAATGTGTGTGTACTAAAAGGGCACCTTGATGTCGCCTTTGGTCTCATCATCATAAGAACATGACCCCCCATTAGCAAGGGAATATTGCATGCGTTTGTCAAATTTTTTTCTAATCTTTTGACCTCTAGTTGATCTCCCTATTTTAGCCGTACTACATGTAGAACTTTCATCTAGCATTCCCTCATTTCCCTCATTCGATGTAGATAGATCTGACAAGTACCTATTTGGTGGGTGCTGCAATACATCAAATGAGATATTGCCATGTCAATATATATAGAATAATCAAGTCGTGACCCATACGTACAGTTCTTCTTTGTCTATACATGAGAGATATAAAATGTACTAGGTTGAAAGTGATTATATATTATATTTCTATACGGTTCTTTGTCTATATATACATTATATGATTATATAATATGTCTATTTATAACATACGTGCTCAGTGATAAATAAGAAGAATATAAAAAAATTATGTCTATTTATTGACTTATACCTGCCAATCCATGTCACTGTGCACAATCCACGCCAAAGGGGTCAAATTTACTGCATATGTTAATCATTTATCTTAAGTTAGCTAAATATTACATGATACGTATGCTACAAATAACTTAGAAGATAACATGAACAATATGCAACATCATAAACATGAACAAATTTACCTTATGTATGGAATGCAAGATCGTCAACAGAAGGTCAGGGTGACAATGTCTGTAGTCAATTGCCTATTTGCAAAAAGGGTGATAATCAAACACAAATATACATGTATCAACAGCAATTAATTGAGCATCGTAAACAAAAAATTGGTAATTATAAATCACATATGTCGTAATCATTAGAATTGAACAGAATAAATATGTAACCATTACAATTTAAAGAAAAACATAAATATGTAATCATTAGAATTGAACAGAATAAATATGTAACCATTACAATTTAAAGAAAAACATAAATATGTAATCATTAGAATTGAACACAATAAATATGTAACCATTTCAATTATGTCATTGATCATCATCATCATCATCATCATCGCCATCACCATCGCCATCATCACCATCATCGCCATCATCAACAGCATCACTGCAATCATCATCGCCATGATCACCATCACCATCATCATCATCATCATCATCATCATCATCATCATCATCATCATCATCATCATCATCATCATCATCATCATCACCACCATCAGCATCATCATCATCATCATCATCATCATCATCATCATCATCATCATCATCATCATCTGCTTCTTCATCATCTTTAGTATCTTCTTCTTCCATAACATTATACTTTATCGGCCTTCCTCTTGGATCATGTCTAACAACAAATGACCAACCCTGTTTATGTGGAACCTCTGAGTAAAACACTTGCTCACACTGGCTTGGAAGAACATAGGGCTCATCTCCAACTGGCTCAAACAACCTTGTATTAATCATTGTAAATCTATTATCATGTTGAATAACAGTTCTATCTGGATCATTTTGATTCAGTCGTAGCCTGTACCATTTGATGACAAATAGAACTACTTTGAAGGAGTTAAAGTCGCACTCAATTATATCATCTAAGATGCCATAGTATTGATTTTGAGATTGTTGAGGATGTAGGTCATTTCTAGATGATATATTGGTGACCTCAAAAACTGCACTTATCCCAGAATCACAAGTTTTCTTTGTATCATCCAACTTTTTTATACAAAATTTGTGGCCATGATAGTACATAGCTTTGTGGTGCTTGACCTACAATTTTTAAAGTGTGTAAATTATTTGTATCATGAGTTGATATGAAACATATGAGTCATGATCATTAATAAATTTGTACGTACCTGTCCACCTCTTAAACCATGTGCTAGATTAATTACCATTGGAGTAACATTGGGATCTCCATTATGATGAGCTTCTCTAACCAATGAAGCAACACCTTCCCATGTTAATGAGCAACCATTTTGTTGACATCATTCAATCCATACCATCATCCAATCAAGATTGTTTGCAATATACAAATGTATTACATCCCATTCTCGACCAGCTGTATCAAAAACATCTTAGATTTATTGCATCCGACTCTCAACCAGATTTATAAGAATTAATTAACTACAATAACATCTTAGATTTACCTCTCACTTTCCTCAATCTACCGTTGCCCATCAAGTGCTCCCCTTCAAATTTGTTAATGGAGTTGGGATCCCAAATACGATCTACATGGATCTTTGCTGCAAACTTAGGAAGATATTCACTAATGTACACCATGGTCTGGTATACCATATATACCTCTACCATAGAACCCTCAGGATGTGCTCTCTGTCGAACCAAGTCTTTCAAAAATTTCAAGTGCCTCTCAACCATCCACATTGACCTAGTTGGTACAAGTCTGCACAATTCAATCTCCTCAACTTGATGTAAGAGGTAATGTTCTTGTGCATTGAAAAAAGTTGAAGGTAGACACTTTTGCATTTCACACATAAGAAGAGGAATTTTTCTCTTCCAGTATTTTATATCTTCTTTATTGATTTCTTTAGATGACAACCACCTCATGTATTTTCCAAGATCATATATAACTTGTTTGACACCGTTGGCAAAGTGGTGTGGGAGAGATAGAGGTAGAACATACTGCAATATTTGTAAAATGATCTCGTCAATATTTTATAAAAGAATGCAATGAAAACCACATGCAGTATACAAATATATAGTGAATACAAAGTAATATGAATTACCTTAATAAATATATGCCAATCATGTGTTTTCATCCCTGGCCCAAATTCACTTTTCTTTGATATGAGATCATTTATGTTCGCAGCAAATCCTATAGAAAATCGTATTTTCTTTATAATTTATTTTATAGCATTGCTCTGCTGCTCCGACAATAACCATGGAAGAGCACTTGTATCAATCTGGTCTCCATTTTGATTGGATTGAATAAAATTTTTCATTGCATGGTTGGATTCTTCAATGTCACTACAAATTTTGATGATTTGGTCTTTGTCACGCCTTCCATCCAATATTTTCTATAATGTCTCTGTTACATTCTTTCCAATATGCATAGGATCAAACAAATGCACGATTGAGAGTTGCTCGTAGTATGGAAACCTAGTAAATTGTGTAGGATAACTTTTGAGTCCTTTTGGAAGTTGGTCATTGATGCCTTGATGACCTTCACAAGCATCAATTACATCATCAGTAAACAAAACACAATATCAAAAGATAAATTTGAAACAAAACCCATCAGATGGAATGACATTACCTCGACGATTTATTTTATTGTATGCCAACTTCCATAGGCGAGGTTTCATTCTCCATGGCTTTGATGTAGTGTCTTCTTTCCTATTTAAAAGATGTTTTTCAGTAATTCGGTACTTATGATTTCTATGGAGAAAGTGTCTATTCTCATCGAACACCTACTTTCTCAAACTTTTTGAATGATGAGATTTTGTCTTTGGACCACAAACTGGACATGCAAATTTTCCCTTTGTCTGAAGACCTACAAGATCATGTCTAATTGGATTAAATGTGTTAACTTTGTGTTAGCACTATAACATACCAAAAAAGAGGTGTTATGAAGATAACATACCACAAAAATGTATTAGCCCAGGGGCATCATGTATTGTCCATACAAGCATTGCATGGAATTGAAATTGTCTTTGTCCTATTGTTCTAGAGATGCATACATAGTGACCCCATTCCATAACACCATCAACTCGTCGATAAGGGGCTCAATATATACATTGATATCTTTAACTTGGTACTTACCTAGTTGAATGAACAAAAACATTACATAATTATTATGACCATTTTGATGGATTATTAATAATAAATTAATTTAGATGACCATTAAATCAAAAAAATACCTGGAACAATCAGTGACAACATTATGTGCTCCCTCTTTATGGACAACCAAGGAGGAATGTTATTGTTGATAACAAAAATAGGCCACACTGAGTAAGTAGATCTCATCTCTCCAAACGGATTGACACCGTCCGCTGCCAATGAAAGCTTGAGATTATGAGGTTCTTCTTTAAAGTGTGGCCATTTTTCTTCTATTTCCTTAAATGTCGAGCCATCTGCAGACATTCGCATAATGCCATCTTGACTTCTATTGTGTGCATGGTAATCCATAAATTGTGCCAAGCTATTGCACTTGAATAATCGTTGCAGACATGGAATAATGGGAATATGTCGAAGAACCTTGCGAGGCACCTTTTTTGTTATTCGATCTGATTGATATCTACTAATATGACAAATAGGGCATTCTGTTGCAAATTCATGTTGTTTATAATATATAATATGATCACTCGGACATGCATGTATTGTTTGATATTCCATTCCAATATCTTTCATAATGGCAGATAATTCTCTGTACGAGCGAGGTAGGATGTTTGATGGTGGTAACAAACACTCACCTACCAACCTACGACCAAAAATATAATTTGTTAATTTAAAAAATATTAATTGCTACATGATTCATCCAATATTAATTGCAAGGGAATTATGACTAAAATAATGAAAAAAGATGGCATACCTTAACATACATGTCATTGCTATGTTGGATAAACCATTCATAACCTTCAGGCTCACCAACAACAATACAGCGGCAAGAAGAGTTGTTTCAGAGCCTTCATATAGGGGCTCGTGTGCCTTCTCAAGTAAAGGTACATCAAGCTCTGCATCAACATCATCATCATCATCTTGATCATCGTGATCATATTGATCTTCTTCATCATCATGGTCTTCTTCCATGATATCATTACCTTCTACTTCTATGTTCACACCTCCATGTTCCCTCGTTTGGAAATCCACATTCTCCAGATTGTCATGGTCCATAACATGAAATTGAGGGACGTTGACCTATATGAAAATGATGACCTTATGTTAACCATGATCATGTTGTCATCATCAAATCATGTCTTATGTATTTTATAAAATATTAAAATACATACCAATGGACGAAATTCATTTCCCCCTTCAATGTGACCATGTTGCCTACAATGTTCCTCAGCTATTTTGATTAGATATCTTCGAGTCTTTAAGCCCTTAAAAATTTTGCAAGGACAATAACATTTTCCATCACCCTTTCTTTTTAAGTTAGACCATAGTCTAGCAATTGTCTCCCTATTTGTTTGTGCATTGATATCGTCAGACATGGTCTTTCTTGAATGGAATGACTCGTTGGTGGAAGAAGGATGATTTGTTTGCAACCTGCTGATAAAAATCGTTAGTGAACAACCATTTTCTCAACCATTTTAATATCAAAAACATCATATGAAATATCTTTATCATTTAGATTTTAATGCTATATTTTAACTTTTAATCAAAATTATGTGTAATATAAGGACCCTATATCACCATTTTACTGAGAGTCAAGCATCAAGTCATCGGTAAGTTAACACAACTTGATATGAAGATCAGAAGATATTTGACACTTCCATCATCACCCATGACATAACTCTCAAGCCTAACATAAAGTCATTCATACAAAAGTAGCAACCTGTTAATTTGTTGATAGAACCCTTAATCTTCAAGGAAGTTCAAAAGTTACTTGCTGCAACGATAATTTTTCCTATCCGCCACTCCACTTGGGTGGAAAATTTTGTGCATGTACAGAAGAAGCAAGAGGAGATCTGTGTTAATTTTTGTAAGCTTAAAAAGGTGTTAGATTGGACACCCTAAGCCTCTACATCAATTTTATGAGTTCACCTTTCAATAATGTTGAAGTGAGGTATTGGGCCCTCGAGAAATAAGCTTTCAGCTTGGTTAGATAATTCAAGAAGTTTAGACAATATATCTTGAGAAGCAATATATATGCCATTATGCCTGACCAAGTGGTCAAGAGATTGGTTATGTAGTTAGATTTGGGAGAGTGTCACGAGAAATAGATGGCTATTTTGCAAGAGTTTGATTTAGAGATGCATCCTATGGGATTGGTTTAGAGATGCATCCTATTTGATTTTTGAATTTAGCCACTACCAGTTCAAAATTTGAAATGTATGGGTCTTTGACCACTTGCATTCTTCAAAGGTGGCCACGACCTTCCGAATGGAACAAACTAATCAAATAGCATTAAGGTTTTCTTTTAAACCTTTGTATATAAAGCGACGATGTTGAGTTTTCTTCCTGGTTCTTTCCTGATTGAGCTCTTTTTGAATCAGTTTTTATAAATATAAATATATATAGTGGTTCTTCCACTTTTGTCTAAACAAAATAAAATAAAACAAGATACCCTATAAGAAAAGATAATCATCTCCATCTTATCTACATTGATTCTTAGAAAATAACATACTACACAATAAAAAATAACCAATAAATGATAATCATCTCCTTCTTATCTATGTTGATTCTTATCTCTTTTATATATAATCAATTTTAGAGAATGAAATAGTATGCAATAAACGATAATCACCCCCCTTATGAAAAACAAGATAATCATCTAAGTTCAATATTCTAAAAAACAAGATGCCACTTGCAATAAAGTGACCATCTCCCTTCTATGTACGATGATTCTATAATTGAGTAAACTCTAATTCACAAGTAAAAAAATTCATACTATAATTTAGAAGGTCTAATTCACAAGTAAATAAATTCTTGGCAGCTCCTACATAACAAATTTTTAAAAATATATTGCACATTGAATCATTTTAAACCCAAGATGTATTTAAATTAAATTAAAAAATATATTCAAATTTAGATAAATCAACATGATAGATCATCAATATATCACTAAGTCTACAATAAGCAACATTTTGTTACTTAATTCTTCCTTTGTTAACCCCATCTTCTCTTCTGTGAAACATAATAAACAATCACTAACAAGCTTCTAACATCTTGTATGTTTCCATCTTCTGCAATGACTACAAAATATCTCCTACAAAAAATTCACACAAAAAACTCAAGTATAAAAATTAGAAGCACTTTGAACCTAGATATATATTAAATACTTTTGGAGGAGTTGTTTAAAGCTAACTACACATGTAAATGTGTGCACGATAAAAATGTGATATAAATAAACATACCTATTTTTGTGGATGTTGACATATAGTCATAATAATTAGAAATATTGAAAATGAATGTCTTCAAATATTTTATCTTTGTTGTATACCTATGCAAAGATGGATGCAAAATATTGAAGCATATCGAGTACGCAATCTATTTGTCAAATGTTAAAAAAAATAATAGATCTTTTAATCTCAAATCTATAAAACATCACATATCCCAAATAATAACCAAATACAAATTATAATTTTTTTTCAAATATGGGACAATTTACTCTTAGCATTTTTGGATAAGTATCTTGCTGATTTTTTGGTTCCTCGTGCCTCTCTTCTTTTTAAATCCAAAGACCAAGAAGGTAAAAAAAAAGAGAAGAAAAACCTACATCATCTCCATTTTTATTTTCTCATTTAAATGAAAATGAGGACTTTAGCATTCTCACCCCACAATTTGGAAATTTCTAAGTAGGGAGTAAGTGACTACTCCACTAGACTAAGCAGGATAAATGGATGCAAACACATGAATCCTTCCATCAATTCATAGATACATTAATTGTTACAATATTTTCAACTTGAAACTAATTAAATAATTTAATATTTTATCTTTCATTTGTAATAGAGCTCTAGTCACCTCCATCAATATATTAATAATTAGAAATAAATTTTCACACATATACTTTGTGCTAGCTCTTCAAATGAGGACATTGATATGCCTACAAAGATCATAAATATAGTCATTGCACATATGCTAACAAATACTAAGCAAGGTTCTTATAAATATGTCTGTAATCAAAGATTCTTGCCTCTATTATTTGATAGGTATATCTGCCTTTCTCATCATGCCCAGTGAAATGAGGATAGTCTCTCTAAAGACAACATGATAATGTACACTCACTGTAAGGATAGTCACAAATGAGGACAGTCACTATAAAGACAACATGATAATGTACACTCACTGTAAGGACAATCACAAATGAGGATAGTCACTCTAAAGACAACATGATAATGTACACTCACTGTAAGGACAGTCACAAATGAGGACAATCACTCTAAAGACAACATGATAATGTACACTCACTTTAAGGACAGTCACAAATGAGGACATCTTATAGTGAGTGTACATTATCATGTTGTCTTCATAGTGACTGTCCTCATGTGTCATAATATTAGAAGTTCACAAAATTATTTTTGTGAACTGTAATATTATTTTTGTTTTGTAATTTTTGTGACCTTGTGTAATTTCAAAAAATGAGAAGTTCTCACATTGATTGTCCCTTGTGTAATTGCCACTTGAATGAGGATAGTCACTGTAAAGACAACATGATAATGTCCACTTACAGTGAGTGTACATTATCATGTTGTCTTTAGAGTGACTATCCTCATTTGTTGAAGAAGAAAAGCATTAATGTGGTTCAATAGCAATACATTCAAGTGGCAATTACACAAGGGAGAATCACTGTGAGATGTCCTCATGTGTGACTGTCCTTGTCACAAATGAGGACATCTCACAGTGACTGTCCCTTGTGTAATTTCACAAAATGAGAAGTTCTCATAGTGACTATCCCTTGCGTAATTGCCACTTGAATGAGGACTGTCACTATAAAGACAACATGATAATGTACACTTATAGTGAGTGTACATTATCATGACAACATGATAATGTACACTTACAGTGAGTGTACATTATCATGTTGTCTTTAGAGTGACTATCCTCATTTGTTGAAGAAGAAAAGCATTAATGTGGCTGAACAGCAATACATTCAAGTGGCAATTACACAAGGGACAGTCACTGTGAGATGTCCTCATTTGTGACTGTCCTTACAGTGAGTGTACATTATCATGTTGTCTTTATAGTGACTGTCCTCATTTGTTGAAGGAAAAAAGCATTAACGTGGTTCAATAGCAATGCATTCAATTGGCAATTACACAAGGGACAGTCACTGTGAGATGTCCTCATTTGTGACTGTCCTTACAGTGAGTGTACATTATCATGTTGTCTTTACAGTGACTATCCTCATTTGTTAAAGGAAAAAAGCATTAATGTGGTTCAATAGCAATGCATTCAAGTGGCAATTACACAAGGGATAGTCACTGTGAGATGTCCTCATTTGTGACTGTCCTTATAGTGAGTGTACATTATCATGTTGTCTTTAGAGTGACTGTCCTCATTTGTTGAAGAAGAAAAGCATTAATGTGGTTCAATAGAAATACATTCAAGTGGCAATTACACAAGGGAGAATCACTGTGAGATGTCCTCATGTGTGACTGTCCTTGTCACAAATGAGGACATCTCACAGTGATTGTCCCTTGTGTAATTTCACAAAATGAGAAGTTCTCACAGTGACTATCCCTTGTGTAATTGCCACTTGAATGAGCACTGTCACTATAAAGACAACATGATAATGTACACTTATAGTGAGTGTACATTATCATGACAACATGATAATGTACACTTACTGGTGCAGAGCACCTGAATTCCATCAGCAATTCCATCAGATGTTATCAGACTTTTCACATTCTATCCAACTTGGACTCCTTGCTTGGCAAGAACACACACTGTTTGTAGGTTCCTTGTATGGGATAGCAGAATCTTTGAATGGTTTTAATAAAGTAATATAAGATGTTTTGTTTGTAATAAAGGTTAAAGGATTGATTTTATAATCTCCTTATAACCCATCGAAATGTATGGACACAAGACCCCTTGGTGCACTTATAAACCTTGGGTATTGATTGCTCCCTTGGATGAAATTTTGTTATCTAGGTGTCTTTAGGTGTTTTAAGAGTGTTTGAAAGTCTAAAAAATCAAATAAGGTCTTTTAGTCTTCCAAAACAAACTTTTTGTCTTACTCGACAAAAGTTGTTTTAAAGTTATAATGCAACTTTTAAAGTTGCTAAGCAATTTTGAGTTTGAATTGGTTAAATGGCTACAACCATAAAAATGGTTAAGCCAACGGTGGGGAGAGCCTATTTAGGCTTCCAAATGACTGAGGAAATCGAAGAGATCCTCATTGTATTCAAATTGCTTTCAAATCAATAAAACTACCTGTTTCAAAGCAATTTTCTGTGCAAATCATGGTGACAGTACGGTGTACGGATGTGAAGGGGTGATCAAAACCTATCTGAAAGTTGGAGCATCTCCATTTTATGCTTTTAGAATTGGTTTGATAACTTCAAGTCATTTTATATCAGAGTTATTCAATTTTCTTGTCTGCTGGTCTGAGAAACCCTTGTTTTCAGGGTTTAGCCATTCAAATGGCCCTAACTTGAATTTTGACCGTTGGAAATTCTTCTTCCTTGGTACAATGCAAGTTAGGGAGGTCCTTTTTTCATATTCCAAAAGCTTTGAACCAGGAGGTTGAGGTTACACCATTTGGGAGCAAGCCCTAGGTCAAAAGCTTCTATGTTTTTGACTAGGAAAATGATATATAGTGAAAAATCAGAAGGTTACAATGTGTGAAGGACCTTAAAACTTGGTTTTTGTGGACACCTAGGGTGAGGAGAACAACCTAAAACTTAGTGTTTGATCCCAGGTACCCATTCCTCATACTTTGTTTGGAAACCCAATCCTAAACCGCATGCATTAGGCCTGTGGACCTAACAAAGGAAGTGGACTATTGGAGTGGAGTCAAAAACTGAGATTTAGAGGTTTCATGGTGGAACTGGGGTTTTCTTGGCCTAATTTAACTTCTTGACAATTTGAGTATTGTTTTATGGGTCGATCGGAGTTTGAATAATGAGACTGAATGCTGGGATTAACTCTTTGTTCTATATGTTGTTTCTCTTCGTATCGATGTAAAATGTGGCATCAGATTTTGGTGTATATTGTAGCCTCTTGTTAGGGGTGGTTGTAGATTATGGTGTTGTAGTGACATTGTAAATAATTACACCCTAGTTGAAATGGTTTGGGCTGTAAATTGGTTTTGTTTGCAATGAAGGGTGAAGAGAAGCATTTGTGTCAGCTTGGTAGAAATTTTTTGGAGAGAGCTCAAATGAAACGAAAACAAGGAAATAAATATGGTTTCCTATCCTTAGGAAGGAGATTATCTAAGCGGGTATGGAAGAATAGGATTAACTGTGGCAAGAAAGATAGAAGCATGAAATGTAGTTGTCTGTATAAGTGTTGTTCGGGCAAGGCAACATTGCATAACTATGAGAATTTTTGTAAGAGTTCAATTCCCACGAGGGTGATGTATTTTTGGAATGGCTCATGGAATGATTTTTCTGTCCAAGTTTTGGATTCACTTAGAGATGATTTTTTGGCTGGCATGCCCACTGTAGAGTTGGCAATAGATGGCTCTCCATATCTTGTTGATTTTTTGCAAATGCTGCAAATAGATTTGAGGGCCGGCTGTCAAAGGTCCATTGCTTGGATTGATGAGAATGGTTCATGCTTTTTCCCCAAAGTTATCATTGAGGGTAATGCCGATGAAGAAGTTTCCTCTAAAGTTGAGGTCAAGATTGAAATTTGAATAAGTCCAACCGAGGCCTCAAATGCTAAGAATTGTGATAGAGTTGCTGCTAGTATGGAGGTTTCCAAAACTGAGCAAGTTTGTATTCCTAGTAATTTGAAGCCTGTGGCTGATGTGGTATCCATGAATGTTCCTAAATTAGATGAATTGATCAAGAAATATTCAACTGAGGGCCCCACTGGCGCAAATGAAATGTATAGAGATTTAAGAGATTCAAACTTGTTTAAGGATACAAAGCCACAGCTTGTAACCGAGTTACCTATAAAGACTTTCCAAGCAAAGCAGTTGCTTCATAAAACATCAGCTAAGGTTCGAATAGGTACAAATGCAAATCAGTTGGAGAATGGTCAGATATTGCGTGATGAGGTTAGGGATGGTTTTATTAATCAAAATTTGCTTTCTGAATCCCAACAATGTTCTAGTTTTGTGGCTTGTGAATTTGAACAAGTGGGGGACAAATTGATCAAATTAGTGGATTGCGATACAGAGTATGTAGCTGTGAAAAATTGTTTCCTTACTGGCCTAAATAAAATTGGACTTACAACCAATGTTACTGGTATTTATCGAAATTCACATACAGATAGGCTGGGATAGGCTCGGCTGCAAGTTTTCAACAAACAGGTTGAGATAATAAGAAATTCTCGTGGTAATGCAAATGTTAAATATGCATGGCATGGAGCATCCGTAACAAGCATATCATCAATTATACTACATGGTTTTAGCAATAATAGATTAATGAATGGTGGTCCGGCATATGGTGTTGGTTTTTATCTTGCTCCAGAAGATTGCTCGTACCTAAGGTAGGAAAGATTATATTCAAAGATAATCTCTTTGGTGGGGATTTATTTTAAATGTTTGAGTTCTAGAATGTTCTTTTCTTTAATAAACTTTTTTTTTTTCTAAGAAGGAATGTTTGACTGACTATTATTTGCTTATTCTTTATAGTGTTCCATTTTCAGACTTGGACATTAATGGGGAACAGTATGCTGTGTTGTGCTGAGTTATTTTGGGGAATGTCGAGGAAGTTCCTCTTGGCTCTCATCAGTTCCATGCGAGCTGTGAGAACTTTGATTTTGGCATTAATGATATCACCAATCCAAAGCATTACATTATTTGGAGCACTCACATGAATACACACATTCTACCAGAATATGTTGTCAGTTTTAAGGCTCCTCACCAGTCGCATGGTATTGTTGAATTGTGCTTTTTAATATCATCTCATACATGCTAATAAGCAATCTGCAATGTGGACAGTTGTATTTGTTGTATGCCCAGAGTAAAAATGCTGCCTAAATAATGTTTTTTGAATGTTATAGCATGTTCAGATGGATTGGAAGCAAATGAAGCATCTGAGTCAGAGACATATTTTTTAAAATTTTCTTAGATCATCATTAAAACATTCAAAAAATCTGCATAGTTCTTCTTGTTCCCACTAATCAAGACTCATAATTTTCTCCAGGGAATAATAATAACTATTTCTTTAATTGATCAAACATTCATCTCATATGGGTATCTATAGAAGCATCATAGATTTTTATCAGATGATGTGCAAACATGTGTGTGAAGTGTGAAGTACAGACAATGAATTTGAGTTGTTTGACAAAATACCTTGAATGGTATAAGTGCTGTATTAAAGATCAGTTGAAACTAGGGCTTCAGAAACTTTCAAACAAATGTGATTGGCAGGTATGGAAATAAAT
This sequence comes from Chamaecyparis obtusa, assembly GCA_027943335.1. Taxonomy (NCBI): domain Eukaryota; kingdom Viridiplantae; phylum Streptophyta; class Pinopsida; order Cupressales; family Cupressaceae; genus Chamaecyparis; species Chamaecyparis obtusa. The sequence continues at coordinate 1,525,184 of BSBK01002819.1, read as the reverse complement.
CTTTTGCCAATTTTTTCCCTGCCTATGTGAGAAAACAGTGTTGGAATAAAAAATGAACGTATATCAGAGTATGTTGGTAGGAAGATTTTTGGTAGTTACTACCAATGACTTAAATGTAAAATGTGGAAGCCTGAACTTGGCACACGAAGTGTTTGTTAGAATGCCTCGAAGAGAAATTGCCTTATGGAAGGAAGTGAGACAATTTCAGAATGTGAGCTAATATGCAAAGTTTTGGTAAAGAACATCCATTGAGGCATAACATGCTAGAAGATAGGCATTTAGAGTATGAAATCATGGATGAACATCACTATGCCAGTATAGCAGTGTTGTAACAATGTTTGTGTGCCTGATAAAGTGAGATGAAAGGATGTGTTTTTTTTCTGATTTTGTAGTTTCAATTTCCTCTGATAGACATAGTGAGGATACATTGACAGGGCACAACACTTTCAATGAGTGTAACTGGTTGAGTATGTGATTTGTTGGTGCCATTTTGTTTTCTTCCTCTCATACAAAGGATTATTACTGTGCAATCATAGGAAAAGAGTGTGAATTGTTGATGTGTCATTTGGGGGAGATAAAATGCAGAAATTATGCATATATCTATACAATAGTTTTGCAAACTGGGTTTTGCAAGGAAACTCTCAAGGCCTTTGAAGTTTTGAGACGGTGAAAAAGTAATGGTAGGAGAATTTTTGTCAGATATTATATGGTTTGGATTGCTCTGTTCAATGTGCTTACAAAATGTGTAATCACGGAGAGTGTAAATAGTTTGCTTGATAGCATACTCTAAAGAAACACCGTCACATGGATTGTCATAATTGTGGAGATGCACAATTCTAGGGTATTGGATTGTGTATCAACACCCATTAGAAAATGTACTGTATAGAAGACTTTTATCTAATGATGAGGTTCCAAGTATATTGCTAAACGTAAATGTTTGAGGGTAGCTCAAAGGGGATGCTGTCTCATGGACTATAGTGTTTGTAAGTTGCATAGAAATAGGAAACCTAAAGGGCAGTGATCTTCAAATCATGACAAGGTTATGGAAAGGGCATGAAAGGATACTGTTTCCCTGATTATTTTATGAAGAACATTTACAAGTGTGAGACAATGTACATGTATACTATAATGTGATGCCAAAGGTTAATGAACAGAGTATGCTGGATATAGTGAAGGATTAATGTATGGAATGTTATCATGAGAATTTTTTTAATAAGAAATATTAAGTGGGAATTTCTACAGGCACTTTACCTTCTGTCTACTATCAATGAAATACCAATGTAGTAATGTTGCTCACGGTTTTGCTTGACTGTCGCAAAGACCAATTTCACACTTAAACATTTAACATCTTCAACAAAACTTGATACATAAGTCACCGTAAATAGAATCTTTCCTTCATTAACTCGACCGTGGATACAATGAATTAAATCACGTTCCATAAAAACAATGAATTAAATCACATTCGATAAAAATAATGAATTTAACATCTTTCCTTCATTAAATCGACCGCGGATACAATGAATTAAATCACATTCGATAAAAACAAAGATCTTCAAATGGAGCATCTGAGTCAGAAAATTCATACACAGATGTCCCCGCCTTCTCGCCCGCTCCCACCCGCTATCGCCCGCGCCGAAAAAGAAAGGGGAAAAATTAAAATGAAATGCATCTTTCTTTCTTTTTTTACCTTTTATCCCCATGTTAGTCAAAATTTTGACCAATACGGGGATAAAAGGAAGAAAAAAAAGAAAATTTTAAGACCATTTGCACTTTGGTCGATAAATTTGGTCAAAATTTGACCTCAAATCTACTAGTGGGTAATGTTGGTAAACCACTCTATTTCTTGGCCTTTGAGACTCCTTGGGAATAACCTCATGAGATAGGAATCTTTGTAGTGGAATTCAAAAATTGTAATATAGAACTAAGACACATGGTCATGGGGGTCACCACTACCATCATATTTGTCATACGTGGGGATTTCAACTTTTCAAGGAAAATCTACCATAACCACACTTTTGTCAATGGGATTAGGACATATGGAATCCAAGTTGAAGGAACTCTTAGGAGCCATCATTTTTTCAATAGTCTTTAGCATCTACTTAATCACCTCATCAGTTGAAGGGTTTTTCTTCTTAATCCTTTGGTCCACATCAAAGTTGTATGGGACTTTTGCACCCTTATTGATTAGACTTTCCAAAAATTGATCCTTATTTTGCTCCACATACTTCTCCACATATTGTTGGAAGGATGGTTCTTGTTGCATTGTCATAAAATCAATAGTGTCAAAGTTGGCATTACTTCCTCCATGTTGAGAGCCATGATGAGCTCGTTGGGAGGGTTGTCTTGAATATTTAGGAGGTGATTGTTTCCTATGATGGTTATACTGAGAAGTCCTTCTTCCTCTAGGACTAGGTGATCTTGATGGGGTTCTTGACCTTCTTCTTGGACTTGGTGAGGGAGTAGATGGTGGAGAGTTGGTTCCACTATTGGTACCCCTATTGTTGAATTGATTATGGAGTTTTTGTGCTAGGAGCCTATCTTGTTCTTCTTGTGCGGCTCTTCTCCTTATGTCTAGCAAAGCTCATTCCTCATCCTCCAATTGTTTGAACCTTTCTTTCTTAGTAGCTTGTTCATCTAAGAAAGCTTGTTTCTCCCTCTCAATGTGCTTCAACCTCTAACTTGTGTATCATGAGGTGTCTCTAAGTGGAGAAGGTTGTCTTGAATGTCTGGATACATCAGCTACATTGATATGAGCATCACTAGACTCATTGTTTTGGTCTTCATGTTGTGACCGTGCATCTGAGTGAGCTTGCCTATGATGTCTTTCAACTCATTGGTGAGCATCTAGATACCTTGTGTTGACAGGAGGTGATCTAGGTGGACTATCAAAAGAAGACCCAGTAGACATCGTGTCACCCCTATGTTGTTGGAACATGTCATTAAGAGTTTGATTCATTGCTTCTCTTTTTTGTCTAGTGAAGGTGTAATTCATGTCCATATTTGATGAAGAAGGTGCTAAAGAGGAACTTGATTCATTAGGATTAATCTTTGGGTCAAAACAAACCTTAGACTCACTTTTAGGGGATTGATAAAAAATGGGCTCTTTTCCCTTTCGCTGTTGATGAGTCTTAACTAAGGGTAACTGATTAAAGACAACCGGGGGTCATTTTCCTTGATTCACTTGGTACCTTGTTGTAACTGACATGAAAGAAAATGATTCTTGATGATAAGGTGACCTCTCAAAGTGTCAACACCAAACTAACATAAATCAAGTTCTCTAATGTCCCAAAAGAGATGGAAAGATAGAAATTGCAAATGGCATTACCAACACTATCAAAGAGGTGCTAAAATCAAAGGATCAATATCCTTGCATGTTTGAATCAGGAGGATGGACTTAGCCCAAATTGTATAATTGAAATTAAATTTGAGTGGAAATGATTTGGACAAAAAGAGTACTAGAATTCTCCAAGAATGATACTTAACAACTCTAGAGGGGCACTTGCTCAACAAGACTAATCTTCTAACTTGACAATTCTTCCCAAGGTGACTTTGTAAATTGAATGACACTTCCCCTAGAGGACTAAAAAATAGAAATTCAGAGTAAAGAAAGGCTTCTAGCGGCAAGATAAGCTACCTTCCTAAAGACCTAGCCAACTAAAAGAAACTGTGAAATGACTGAAACCAAGTATACAGCATAAAATTCTCAGGTGACACTTTAAGACCAGGTGACAATTCACACAATACAGGGTGACACTTTCCAGGATAATAGTGCGCCACTTTCCAGGCAAGTGAGGTGATAGTTGTATAGGGACGAAATGTCACATGAAAATTCTCAGAATAGGGTGTGATAGCATTTTAGTGTCGTATGACTCTTTGACCAGTGAATGTCAAAATATCAGTTTTAAGGCCTATTTGTTCAATATTTTCAGTTTGAGGGTTGATTTTTCGATTCTAATCACAATGACAGCAGTAAATTGATAGGTCTGGAAATAGTATGGGATCAAACGTGTCTTCAAGCACTTGAAACAAGGGAAAAAGAAACCTTGCCAAGACAAACACTTGTGATATCAAAATAGAAAAACACCCTATGAATACTACCGATTGTTTGAATGTTCAAGAACGTTAACATTGGCATTACACAATCGAAGATAGTTCAAGCAATATCTATCCTAGAAAGTCAAGGCTCAATACTTAACAACTTGGCCCACACTTGATGCTCCCTTACCTCACACAAAGTGGTTGCCCATAATAGATATTGGCTTTGTCATGGAAGTGCCAAAGACACAACGAAAAGAACACATATGGTGAGGCATCTTGGGGTGATCTGGGTTATTCCACTTGAATCAATCCTTGCACCAAGAAGCTAATCAGAAAAATAGAGTGGCCTCTATCTATGGTTCTTAGTAAGGGCTTCTGTTCGTAGTACCCCTCTTGCTCCTCATAAAGGACTGGGACCTCGCGGCCTCAAGAGTACCTTAAGCATTCTTGCTCAATACTTTCCTCATGGTCACAATCCCAAAAGTACTCACATCAAGTGAAGACACGCACTATGTCTACCAAGGTTTTGTGTCCTCGATGGCCTTGAGTTTATAGTGGGTCAGAATAGCCGGCAATAATCTTGTCCCCACTTGGGTCGTTCCTCTTGATTTCTCAAGAGCAAGCCCACTAAAGGATTCTAACAATCTAAACAAAAATGGATCAACTTATGAGATTCAAAGATTTTGTCTCACCACAAGGGTGAAGAGCATACTTCCCTTATCTCAAAGCTTTCTCCCAGACACACCAAGAAAAGTTCAATTACCCTCTTGTTTCCAAAATCCTAAGATGGGTCAAGATTTTCTGGTTCACCACAAGAGTGAAGAGCATACTTCTCCTACCACCTCAAAATCTCTTCCACAAGATATTAAGTGCCTATGAAATGAAACAACTAGTATATGTCGCACTCAATAGAGAAATCAATTAAACAAGCACTTGATTTGATCTTTATGTTTAGGGAAGCCCTACAAAAACCATTAGTAGCCCTTTTTTTGCATGCAATATGGAAAAGCTAATGCACCTACAACCACAACTTGTTAGGCCAACAAGGTTAGAACAATCCAAAATCCAATTAGCTCTAAGAAATCCACTATCAAAAGTATTTAAAGCACTAAAGGTGGAACACTTAACTCTTCAAATAAATGTGAAGTGAGTCCAAAAAGTGGAACATTTAACTCTTCACACAAACTCAAAGCAAGTCAACACCTTAGAAAACTAATGAGATCAAGAAAGTATAAAAGGGAGAACTTTGTGGAACACTTAATGCTCTTTTCAAGTAGACCCCTCCCTTATATATGAATGCCGACCTTGCATCTAAAGGGAAGAAATGAAGGGTGATTAGAAATAAGTGAGTCCAACAACCCAATGTAGCTAACAAGATCAATCAAAAGTACTCTTCAAGTGAGTGTGAAGTGAGTCCACAAGGTGGAACATTTAACTCCTCACACAAACTCAAGGTGAGTCCACACCTTAGAAAACTAATGAGATCAAGAGAGCATAAAAAAGGGGAAAATTTTTGGAACACTTAACACTCTTTTCAAGTAGACCCCTCCCCTATATATGAATGCTAACTTTGCATCCAAAGGGCAGAAATGAGGGGTGATTAGAAATAAGCGAGTCCAACAACTCAATTTTAGCTAACAAGATCAATCAAAAGTACTCTAAAGTTGCTTATGAATACTACTCAAAAATAAAAAAGGGTTGAATCAATGGAATATTTAACTTTCAAAGAAAATATAGAGTGAGTCCACAAAGTGGTGCATTTAACTCCCTATGTAAACAAGGAATGAATCCATATCCCCAAACACTCAATGAGATATTTGATATTGGAAACCAAGAAGCAATCACTTACACAAACTTGTAAAAACAAATCTATGTTCTTTCATTCACCATTAAGAGAATAAAAGAGATGTGCCTATGAAAGAAAGTAAACATTCAAGCCAAACACATGAGAGGTTCTTTTTAGATCCAAAATCCAAATGAAATCTGCAGATGAAATCTATCTAACTACAGTAAATCAAACTAGTAAACAGATTAATCTAAACTCAGCCAAAAAGGTCTAAAAAACTCACTGTTGGGTATAGGCAACAGTATAGTCACCAGAAATGTCGCGTGACACTTCTCTGCATACGGGGGCTATAGTTTGTCCTGGGGTGATAGTTCTCCTTACCTACAGGCAACAAAATGCATAAAACAGAGTGACACTTTATGTCAATCAGGGTGACATTTTTAACTGGTAAAGTGTTGCACTGATATAAAGGAAACTATCGCATGATACTGGTGAAAAGTGTCACATGACACTCTAAGACAGAAAACCAGAGACCGAAAATAAAGCCAAAAATTGACAAAAAATTTGACGAAAATGTAGAAAATAAAAGACAAAATGCTAATGTTCTGCCCCACGGTGGGCACCAGAAATGTACACACAAATGTAGTGCACTTCTATGAATTCTTACAATCAAGAACACTCAAGAATGAGGTCTCAAATATTGATCCATAGCTCTTTATGTATGGAGTTGCAAGATTGTAAAATTTCTCTCAGCTAGAGCTAATAGGCTTAATGACCTTGCTAGTCAACCACACAATGAGAGATTCAAGTGAAGACAAGAGAAAGAATGCCAATATCCCCAAGAATCAAATGAAATGAAATGCAAGAAAATTAAGAATGAAGATGCAAACTAGTCTATGAAAATGAAAGAACAATGCAACTAATCTATGAAAGGAAAGAACAAGTGTTATAAATCCTTCCTATTAAGCTATGTGAGATTAATCTATAGCATAAAGAAAGTCTATACTAAGAATGCCATGATAATGAAACTACTAAAAACAAGCTAAATGAGATGCAACAACAATGTCTTCAAAGCTTGAATGCAAGAATGTCTTCAAAGAGCTCCAAATGACCTAGAAAACTTGCAGCATAACATTAGCATAAAACATGAATGGATCTCCAAAATGAGGAAGAGAGCTCTTCTTTTATAGGAAATGAAAAGGAATGGACCATGGAGATTAAGAGGAAAAATACTTAATCAATGGTGGAGCATCAAAGAAGAGCAATCCATGTGCACAAATATCCTCCAATGGGAAAATAAGAGTTGACTTTTGTGTCCATATAAGACAAAAAGTGCTTTTTCCCTTTTATAAAATATGAATAATGCTGTATTTGTGCAACTTAGGATAAGAGGAAAAGTGGGGGATTTTTATTTAATAAAAGAGGAGGAAATATTCCTTTTAATTAAATAAATACTTAGGATAAAATGGTTAGCCCAAGGAATAATCAAAAATGACAAAATAGGATTTGATCAAGGAAATTGATATAATTGAAAAAATGCTGATTTTTGAAAATATTGATTCAGGGATTTGATAAATTGCTAAATGGGGGCCCAAAGTCTAGGTGACCATTTTGTGGAGGAGATTAAAGCGTTTATATATCTTAAGGCTGTCATTATACCGCAGGGTGAAGATGCATGTTGTTTAACTCAACACTTTAACGATGGTCGTAGATCTTACCTTTTCACCGGGTGCTTCATGGCGATGGGCCCGTTGTCAGACAAGGTTGATATGGAAGCTTCTCATTGGCCAAGGAGGATGGTGAGTAAGATGTGTCAGTGGGGCCACAAGTTTTCAAGGGACTAAAGCATGGATAGATCTCTTGGTTGTCATTACACCACTTGGATAAGTTGCACGTTCTTTAGGCCAGTGATGTAGCGACAACCATTCGATCTATCTAGAGGGACGAAAGTCAAAGTGGGTTTAGGGTGCTACATTTTTATTGACATGCTTGTTTCTCATTAGCTTTGGACTACTAAGATGGTGGTTAACCTTTCAAATGGTCCTGCGGCTATTGTAAGGATTATTGTCGACCGCCCGATCTGTCGGGAAATAGGAGGCTCAACGGCTGTATTTTTGCCTTTGGTCGTTAGTCGTTGCGATTTAAATTTGAATTTTAAAGAGGGTTTTCTACGACAGAAAGGATTGGAATTCAATGTTTAGGCGGCTGGAATTGGTAAATTTGGTGGTGTCATTTGCTGTAGGGTGGTCCAAAGTTGATGATTGATTGCAGGGGTCTGTACCGTGAAGAAATTGGTGAATTTTGTTGCTCGAGGCATGCTGCAGGTGGATAGGGTTTGGTGTTTCTCAGAGATTTCCATGGCCAGTACATGCAAAATCCTTTGTTACTAGCTCTGACATTATATTTTGTTCTTCCTGTAATAAGAAATCAGTTGAAATTGTATATGCAGTGTACCTAGGATATGAAATTGAATATTTGTACATCAGATTTGATCTAATTTACCCAGGATTCTAGGTTTTTCCTACATTTCTTTATTTCTTGATCAGTCTAGTTGGCGAGGTTGTTGTAGACCTAAGCTTTCCCTAAATGATCTGTAGCTTGTTGCAATCATGGTTCCTATAAAAGGATTTTGAAGATCATCTAGAGGGGTTTTGATTTCGATTGGTTCCAGGGGGTTGTACCAAGGTTGTATCATATTGTAAGTTGATTGAATAGAATTTCCTTGTAGTCTTTTGCAGGTTATTGAAGTGGTTTTCTCTCTTTTTTCTTTGAACATGTACATGACTCATCATAATTTATATAATTATTTCAAGCTTTCAAGTCTCTCCTTGGTGTCAATCTTGTGAATTCTGGATTTTCTGATCCATTGCATAGGTTTACCTTTGTATATCTTCTATTCTTTAGTTCTTGATCTAGGATCAGGTGAAATATACTTTAGATAGGGCATAGATTCATTTTGATTTATCTACAAAAGGATACTATGAGTAGTGGATGGGCTGGAATGTTTATGTTTATGGCTATGAGTCTTTGACACTAGTTGGTTTATGTTTCAATGTCTGTATTTGAGATCTACCCAATGGATAATGGCACTGATCAGGGATTAGTATATTTAGTTGAGTTCAATGTTTGATTGGCTCTTGTTTACTTCTTTCCATCTTCATATATCAACACCATTTCAAGTCTTAATTATTGTTTGGTTGACAGTAGTAATACCCTTCATAGAAATGGAGATTCAATGAATACTTAGTTAACATTTAGTAGTCTCTTGTTATCATATGCTTTGTTCAATCCAATTTAAAGTCCTTAAATGCCATAAGATATTGGATTAGGTACACCCACCTTGGTTTTGCAGAGCTGAAAGTGCAAAGGGCAGTCTTGTCCCTATAGTTGGTCGAGTTGTCTTACAGGGCTCTCATACTTGGAACTAACCATTCCTAATACTAGTCTCAAGGCATATTGGTAGCCCTAGTTGGCAGAAGTGTTTTTAAACACCAAAAAGATGGTGACTCTTCTGGGGAGAGTCTAATATAGAGTCAAAAGTAGAAACAATTATTTGCTACATCTTCTCACCAAGTGTTGAGTGGGGACTCTGGTTATCTATTTGATTAGTGCATTGTAATGAAAGTATTGATGCATTTGTGATCCTGACAAATAGTCAATATTCTGCTATGGTTGTATTGTGCTTGATGGTTTTGAAGAAGGTTATGATTTGAGAAAAGTTTTCAGCTGTTGTGATTGGTCCTCTGCAAAGAGGTGGTGGCTCTACAAAGTGTTCATATACGGTGTGAAGGAGTTCATATCCACATCATTTCCAATTAGAAGATCAAAGTTTCCAACATCAGCAATTGAGGTATTTTGATTTTCATGCATTCTCTTGTCATGAAAATAAATGTTGAAATGCAATGTCTCCATCAAGTGATTTTTAGCACTAGGAAGGAGAGAAAGGTTTGAAAGCTGTTCATACACTTCAGTGAAATAAGTTTTAGCTTGTTAGTAAAATTTGTGAAGTGTGTTTGAAGAAGTTAAAGTGGTAGAAGGCATATAGATTTGCTGCAAGTTACCAATCAAAAAGTTATTTTTGATGAATGAATTCCAAAGTTTTAGATCTCATTTCATCAAGCATGTAGCTGGTTAGTGAAGTTTCTAGATTTGTTATTACCAGGAGATATATGCCATTATGTTTTGGTGGTATTCATGATTTCCCAAATGTCATTCCTAATGATATCAGGAAAATTTTGCCTAAGTTTAATGGGAACCATCTTGTTTTAGCCTGTCATCATGTCCAATTATTTAGTGACTTGATGTGTGACTTTGAGATTGCTCATGAGGATGTGCATATGAAGTTGTTTGTTCAAACTCTAGAGGATGATGCTAGAGACTAGTTTTCTTTCCTAGCAGCATGCTCTATTTCATCCTGGAATGAGATGCATTCAACCTTCATGGAGCAATTTGGAGAAAGGGTAAGCATATTCGATTCTTATAATAAGTTTTTGAAGATCCATATTGAGAGTGATAAACTTGTTCCTCAATTCAATATCAGATTTGCAAAAGTTTTGAATAAGATCCCTGAAGGTTACATACCTAATGATCAAGTGTGTGTAAATGTCTAATTTGATGCATTTGATAAGAAAATGAATTACTTACTGAGGGATAAAGAACCTAAATCATTGTATCAAGCATTTATAACTGCAATGGATATTGAAAACAATTTGAAGTATGGGTTGACTAGAGGTCATTTTTCCATGAATGCCTGCTGGTATAATGAATGTGAGAGAAAAGAAGAATGCAATGTTGATCCCTCATTTTCAAATCAGCACATCAACACTTCTGTTGTAGCCTATAATCAAGTTGAAATTTCACACCAGAGTACATGTATAGATATGACTGAGTCTTTTTCTATTGAAGATACATGTTCTCATGATACTACAATAGTAAGATGTGTTTCAAACTTTGATAAAATTGGGCATTATGCTGATTTTCAAGATTGTGATTTAGCTGCAGTAGTAAATTCTTGTAGTGATGATTATGAGCATGACATTGCTAATGTTTATAGACATGAGGTTTCTACATATATATCTCAGTCTTGTGTAAATGAAGAAGCTGAAAGTTATGTCTTTGATGATGAATGTGAAGTTGTTGACCTGACATTTCAAAGAGAGCTAGTAATACAAGATGAAGAATGTGATTCATATGAGTATCAGTTATAGTTAGAGGAACACGGTGCTGAAAGTGACTATTCAAGTGAGAATGATGAAGGTGGTAATGTTGAAATGTCTTCATATGAGTCAGATGCAGCATGGGAAGAAGAAAGTAATGATGGAAGTGAACATTCATTTGAAAGTGAAGGTATGAATTCTTTTTCTAAATCTTAAAATGAGGATGCATCTCAGTTTTGGCATAATACAAATCAGTTGGAATATGAAGATGTTGAGAGTGATTCATCCTCAAAGTATGAAGATAAGGAAACATTGATTCAATGTGATATCAATGAGGTTGAACATGAAGATTTGAATAAAAGGTTGTCTAATGACTCTACATTGGATAACAGACTTGCAACCTATAGTAGACATTTTAAAGGTGAATCATGCTCTTTTGTAGTGGTTATCCTAAGCAAGATAATGAAGAGGATGTAATTATGCACACTATATGCTTGGTAGGTGATGTTGGCAATGAATCTTCATACAATTCTAATTTTCCTTCTTATGCTGAAAGTTTCCATGATGATGAAATGGGTAGTGAGTTTAAGGTGTTTATTAATGACTTATATGATGAGGATTGTAATGATGGTCAGCCCATTTTTTGTCATAGTATTCAAAGAGAAATGTTGCATGGAATTACCAATCCATTGTTTGAAGAATGCATGGAGGTTTCAAATTTAGTTGAACTGGATGTAAATGATGACATATTGTCATACTGCTATGAGGAACCAGGATGTTCTTCTTCCATCTATGACAGATTTTTAAGTGATGATGTTGCATTTTGTGTATTGAAAGGTTCAGGAGTGGTTTTAAATTTTGGTGATGATGACATGTGTGAGTGTAGATCTGATTATTCATTTGAGCTCCAACTGGCCACTCTTGAGGATATGCAAAGTCAAGGTATGAATGATGATTGTCATCAAGTGGAGTATGAGACTTTTGTGTTTCTGATTGATAGCATGCATGAATCAATATATGAAGATCAGTTTCAGTTTGATGGCAATACTCATGAGCATGCTGAGTCTTATTTTCATAGTGAGCAAGATGAAGAAAGTGTTCCAGGTTTTTGTATACATTATGAAAATAAGGATGGCTATTTTGTCTCACCTAGTGAATTGATTGAAGATATTAGTGTGCTTGGTGAAACAAATGGGAATAAAGTGTCTAGCTTACCTTAAGAAGAAAGAAATGAAAATTACATATATGACAAAGGTAAAAGGTTTTGAAATTTTTTGGGTGACCCGGGGTCATCGTTTGTGCATAATAAGAGTATTTTTCTTGTTTTCAATAAAGATGTTCAAAGGGTTCTTGTTTGGAATTTTGTAGAAGGAAGTTCTCAAGCTGATTTTAGGGGTGGTCTGCTTCTCCTAGAGATCTGAATTATTGCCATGCCTACAAGAGGCATACATCCCCAGACAGAGCCACTGTTAGCACCTACAAAAATTTTCATGGCTATATTGTTTTTCCTCTGGTCTTTGCATATTTTTCTATCTCTGGCCTTAAACCCTAGGAAAAAATTCAAATAATCTAGCCGTTGGTGAGAGATAACCTAATTTACCCAGGCCCTTTTCTATTTCCTCATTACCTTTTTCTGGTCACTAAAGTCCCAAATATGCATGTGCCTTTTAAAGACCACTTTATGTGTCCGCGGTTAGGTTTTATTGGTGGGGCCCCTTTAATATTTCCCTGTGCCTAGGTTGCCTTTTAATTTTTCCAATTATTTTCCCCTTTAAAATATGTGGCTGGTGTTAATCCGCAAGCCTCCAGGATGTCAGATTTTTTGACAAGTAAAATTGTGACACAGCGCCACCTGTCCAAATGGGCCCATCAACGGGGATTTGCCAACAGTTAAACAACATGATGAATCTATGGTTGTCACTATTTCATTCATGAAAGATCATGGCCTTTTAAGCTTGCGGCTTAGCGATAGTCATCCGATGCTCTTTAAGGAGGAGGTCCGCAATGGGCCCAAAAGGTGCCACATCATGTCAGCGTGTTTGTCTTTCATTGGTCGCTAGAGTGTGACATGGTAGTTGTCAGTGGGCCCAGGGTCTTTAGCTTGCGGAGGAGATTAAAGCATTGATATATCTTGTGGTTTTCGTTATACCACCAGGTGAAGATGCATGTTGTTTAACTTAGCGCTTCAACGATGGCTATAGATCTAACCCTTTCATCGGGTGCTTTGTGGCGATGTGCCCATTGTCGGACAAGGTTGATATGGTAGCTTCTCATTGGCTGAGCGGGATGGTGAGTAAGATGTGTCAGTGGGGCCGCAAGTTTTCAAGGGATTAAAGCACCAACATATTTCTTGGTTGTCGTTACACCACTTGGATAAGTTGCACGTTCTTTAGGCCAGCGATGTAGCGACAATCATTCGATCTGTCTTGAGGGACAAAAGTCAAAGTGGGTCCGAGGTGCTGCACTGTCCCTAACATGCTTGTTTCTCATTGGCTATGGACTATTGAGATGGCAGTTGACCTTTCAAAGGTTCCCATGGCTGTTGTAAGGATTATTGTCGACCACCCAATCTACTGGGAAACAGGAGGATCAACGGCCACATTTTTGCCTTTGCTGGTTAGCCGTTACGATTTAAATTTGAATTTTAAAGAGGGTTTTATGCAATAGAAAGGACTAGAATTCAATTTTTAGGTGGCTGGAATTGGTAAATTTGGTGGTGTCATTTGCTACAGGGTGGTCTAGAGTTGATGATTGATTGTAGGGGTCTATACCATGAAGAAATCGATGAATTTTGTTGCTCGAGGCATGTTGCAGGTGGCTAGGGTTTGGTGTTTGTTAGAGATTTCCATGGCTAGTACATGCAAAATCCTTTGTTGCTGGTTTTGACATTAAATTTTGTTCTTCCTATAACAAGAAATCAGTTGAAATTGTATATGCAATATACCTAGGATATGAAATTGAATATTTGTACATCAGATTTGATCTGATTTTACTAGGATTCTAGGTTTTTCCTACATTTCTTTATTTCTTGATCAGTCTGGTTGGTGAGGTTGTTGCAGACCTAATTTTGCCCTAAATGATCTGTAGCTTATTGTAATCCTGGTTCCTATAAAAGGATTTTGAAGATCATCTAGAGGGGTTCTGATTTCGGTTGGTTCCAAGGGGTTGTAGCAAGGTTGTATCATATTGTAAGTTGATTGAATAGAATTTCCTTGTAGTCTTTTATAGGTTATTGAAGTGGTTTTCTATCTTTTTTGCTTTGAACATGTACATGAATCATCATAATTAATATAATTATTTCAAGCTTTCAAGTCTCTCCTTGGTGTCAATCTTGTGAATTATGGATTTTTTGATCCATTACATAGGGTTACCTTTGTATATGTTCTATTCTTTAGTTCTTGATCTAGGATCAGGTGAAATATACTTTAGATAGGGCATAGATTCATTTTGATTTGTCTACAGAAGGATACTATGAGTAGTGGATGGGCTGGAATGTTTATGTTTATGGCTATGAGTCTTTGACAGTAGTTGGTTCATGTTTCAATGTCTGCATTTGAGATCTGCCCAATGGATAATGGCACTAATCAGGGATTAGTATATTCAGTTGAGTTCAATGTTTGATTGGCTCTTGTTTACTTCTTTCCATCTTCATATATCATCACCATTTCAAGTCTTAATTATTTTTTGGTTGATAGTAGTAATACCCTTCATAGAAATGGAGATTCAATGAATGTTTGGTTAACATTTAGTAGTCTCCTGTTATCATCTGCTTTGTTCAATCCTGTTTAAAGTCCTAAAATGCCATAAGATACTGGATTAGGTACACCCACCTTGGTTTTGCAGAGCCAAAAGTGTAGAGGGCACTCTTGTCCCTATAGTTGGTCCAGTTGTCTTGCAGGGCTCTCATACTTGGAACTAACCATTCCTAATACTAGTCTCAAGGCATATTGGCAACCCTAGTTGGCATAAGTATTTTCAAACACCAACACACTTGAATATCAATGGTTTCTTTGAGGTTGTGAGGTAAACTGACTTCAACACAAACCCTTTTTTGGGGACGAGCATGAAATAAAATGATCTATCTCCATGAAAATCATGTTAGCAAGGATTCAGATAATAGTTTGCAAGAAAGACCAATATAGGAAGGCTAAATCTGGAAACTTTACCCAAGCAAGGACTTAAATATTTTTTCATTCGAGATAGTAAATTCTTTATGACCATGATTGGAATACTAGCAAGCAAGAGCAAACAAACCATGACCTATCTTTGAGGATACCCTTAACATGGGAGGGGTTGGAAAAGAAGAACAAAAGGAAACCCTTGTTGAGATTTAGGATGCTATCAAGATGGACCCCATGAGGGGCCAAAGCTTTGACAACTCAATCATGTATCATGCTTTTAGGAAGAACCCTCCCCACAAAATATCAAATCAAAGTATACATTTCTAGGCATTCACAAGTGCTATCAGAATCTTCCAAAGTAAAAACAACATCAGGAGTACTTGAGGTTGTACCTCATGAAACACCTTTGGAATGAATTCGTGAGGCCATTTTTCCAGAGGTGCCATGATTGCCCATTTCCAAAATTCTAACACCA
The DNA here is from genome assembly GCA_027943335.1 of Chamaecyparis obtusa. NCBI lineage: Eukaryota > Viridiplantae > Streptophyta > Pinopsida > Cupressales > Cupressaceae > Chamaecyparis > Chamaecyparis obtusa. Next base: position 1,509,608 of record BSBK01002819.1, on the reverse strand, counting down.
ACATCAACTATTGGGCTAAAGTTGGCCAAAGCAATTATTAAACTAAAATTCCTACAGTAAATGTGTTATGATAGAGCAAGATGCAAGATTCAAATAAATAACTTCATATGACAACCAAAGCCAAAACCCTAGAAAATCTCATACCCCATCCATTATCATGTTCACCATTCTCTTCAATATTAGGCACAAATATGTCAGGCTTATACATCAAGTCTCCTGATCATATTTAGAGTTTCACACTTCAATGTATATAACAAGGTTCCATATAAAATTATCCTATATAATAGTAGATCATTTGTGTTAATTCATTTAAAAAATAAAAATAAAAATCTCCACCTTTAAAACTAAATGGAAGACAACAAATAATTTAAACAACAATGTCCTTGATTCTTGTCAATTTAGAAAAAAATTACATTATCACCAAATGAACACCATAACAAAAATGTGTCTATGCATAAAATGTTTTCTTTCTGTCAATCCAATTATTGCCAGCATAAGTTACAATAGGGAGGTGTAGATTTTCTACTTCCCATGGCCATTAATACCTTGCCCACATGAATCACATGAGTTTCAGGCAATAAATTGAGAAGAAAGACAAATTTTAAAAACAGACAATAAATTTGAACCCACATGAATCACATGAGTTTCAGGCAATAAATTGAGAAGACAAATTTAAAAAACAGACAATAAATTTGAACCCACATGAATCACATGAGTTTCAGGCAATAAATTGGGAAGAAATACAAATTTCAAAAACAGACAATACAATTGTCTCTTACATACATCTGACAATCCGGCCCACCAAACATAGTGTGCCACGAAATCAAACGTATCTATGATCCAGCTAAAGAGATAATATCCAGATCAATCACCATTGTTGTTTTCTGCCAAATTGTTATCTGCTAACACTTATGGTTCGCCCGTCTCCTATCACTTGTCATTCGTCTTTTACTCTGTTTGGACTAAGTATATATTATTTTCCTTTCCTTTGTGGTCCTGTTTTCCTAGGTTTGTGGTCCTATTTTTATCTCTATTTGCGGTCCCTTCCCTCATGGAATAGACGTTACTGTTTCGTTACGAGAATAGTATCCATTAATTGTGGTATGGATTCTCTGCTACTCCAAGACAAAGTAATAATTTTCTCCAGCATGGCTACCTGCTAGTGTTGCACGCGTTTTCAAGCGATCTTACAAAGTCAGGAAAGTGGTGTGAAAATAGAGGATAATGTAAGGTGGAAAACAATCCGGTCCAAGAACTGGTTTTAGTTTTTTCTTTAAATGACCCAATAAAACACGAGAAAAACGCTCCAGTAGAAAAATATCCCCTACGAATAGCTATTTATAGAGCAATGGCGATTATTGAAATCAACAATATCCCTTGTTTGTGTGGTGAGTGAGTGTGTACAAATTATGGAGGCAATGAGAGTTTTAAGCAAAACAAGTTTTCTATCAGAGAGGAGTATTCCCTTAGGTAGCCATAGAATTCTTATCCCCAGTTTGGGAAGAGACGAATTAAATCAAGTTGGCCTTTGTCATCTTCCTTCACTAGGAAAAACTACTTCTTTAGTTTCCTTACAAGGCCGGCATGGGAATTGTTTCCCTGATTTTATATCTGGGAGTTTGAAATCTAGGAGAAGTATCAGAAATTTTTCCTTGAAAATAAACATTAATCCTGAAACTAAGAAACTTGAGAAAGAGAGGTTTGATGATTATGATATCAAGGGAGAAGTGACGTTACAGAAGGTGGCTCTTTTCAGCGTGACGGACTATTCTGCAGTAGTTGCAGATGGGGTTTCAGAGTTGATGGGCAACAGAGTATACCTGCAGCTTGTCAGCAGCGACCAAGTTGATCCTGGTAAGTTTTAACTCAATATGACGTCTCAATTTTTTAATGATTTTATATTTGTTAGTATTACTGATTGTATGAATTTTTGTCATCAATGTTTTGATTGGTATTTTATGTTTCACTGTAGCTGATTCTTTCTTTAACTCAATATGAGGTCTTACTATTTTAATAATTTTATATTTGTTACTGATAGTATGAATTTTTTATCATCAATGTTTAGATTGGTATTTTATATTTCACTGTACGTGATTCATTCTGATGATGAAATACAGTATGATTCCAAACAATTATAGTATATATATAAATAAAATTTAAGTCAGAATTAATTAATAAATTTTAGTATATACTGTAAAAATCTAATAATAATAAAGAATTTTTAATTATTACATACAAGATGGTGAATCTTTATCCAGAATTTTTTGGGTTATAAAAGATTTTAATAGAAACAAATACTCTTACATATATATATTATTTGTAAATGAAAAATTATAATTTAAAAAAATAATAAATTATCCATTTTTGATAACACCTTATTAATTATGCAATTATTTTTTTAACAATTATACAATAGTTTTGAAAAAGAAAGTTGCTAATAAAATTTTTAATGTTAGAAAAGAAGAAATTGAGATAGTAATATCATGTCCCCATGCTCCGGCTTGAATTGGAAAAAGAAGGGGGCTAAAATTAAGCAACAAACATTACCTTTCATGGGGCCACTAGCTCCACAAAAAAATGAGCAGCTGCTGCTAGCAAAAATAAGCTAAACAGCAGCAATTCTTTGCTTATTCCATCGTTTGTCAAGATCAGCCATCATCTCCTCATAAATTATCATTTTAATAAATTATTTTATTGCTTTATATATACAATGAATGTTGATATTCATTAAATTAGTTTCAAATACATAAACATATATGAATGATACAAATTATTCTATTTTACTTATTAATTGAGAATTTATTTTATTTTATTTTTTTGTGATATTGCTGTTATGAGGATTCAACTATGTAGTTTTTTTAGTCAAACTTATTGACCTATTTGCTCAAGCTCATTTGTAAAATCTTCATTAGAAAGTCCTTAAGCTCATGAATTGATAAGTAGGAGATATTGTACTTTGTTACTATTTTAATTATTAGATATAATAAAAAATATTTATAGTTTATCTATATTTTTTATTATCCTTTTGCATAACATATTTTATCTATATTGTATTTTATTTTTATAGTTGTGTGATATTAGAAAAACACCCATTTGTCATTCCACTAAATCCTTTCAAATTCCTTTGAGAGGACTCTTACTTTCGCAAATTTTTGTACTAGAAATATTTAGTCCCTTTGATGAATCATTAAGTATGATCTTATATGATGATCAAAGGAAAATTAAATCTATTAAACATATCCTTTGAATTGTAAAAATTACATTACTTTAATCAAGTGTCTTAGTATAATCATTTAGATATTGAAATTTTACTCATTTAAAAATATAAAATTTAAGATTTAGTTTTAAGTTAGAATATTTTTTAAAATATATTTGAATTTAGTATTTTAAAATAATATTAATTAATTATAATAGTAAGATTTTGATTTAAATTGTTTTTGAACATTTTTCCATTATTTTTAAATAAAATAATTTACCTTTACTCAAGAAAATTACAATACATTTATTTTATGCTTATTCATAAATTGAATTTTAATTAAAAAGGTACAGTAATATTATAATTTAAAAGGTACAATAATAATATATATTTATATGTTACTATATGAATATTAATTTTTTTTAAAATATATTAATTAATTATAATAGTAAGATTTTGATTTAAAATATTTCTCAGCCATTTTCTCATTTATCTCTAAATAAAAGTAAATTAATAATATACTTTTATTTAAGAATTATGTTTTAACAATACATTCATTTCATGCTCATATGTAAATTTGATTTTAATTTAGAAGGTACAATAATATTATATATTTAAATAATGGGTCTACAATTGGTACTGTGTAGAGACGGGATCAGGGAAAACGGTGAGCGATCCGGCTTATTTAATGTGGGACTCATGGCGAGGACCTATTTCCGGAGACAGCCGCTACAAAATCACTTTCAAATGGAATCCTGCGCTTGGTTTGCCTGGCGCGTTTCTGATAAAAAACACGCACGCACGAGAGTTCTTTCTGAAAACACTCACCATTTTCATTCCAGGTCAAGGTCCAATCCGTTTTCACTGCAATTCCTGGATTTCCACATCTACTCCCGACCAGAATGACCGTGTTTTCTTTGCCAATAAGGTACTTCTTTCTCCTGTTCAAAATCCACTCTCTTTATTTCATTGAAATGGAAGTATTTTGATATATAATCTGTTTATCAGACTTATCTTCCAGAAGAAACGCCAATGGGTCTGAGAGCACTGAGGGAGTTGGATATGAAAGCTCTGCGAGGCGATGGAACGGGAGAAAGGAAATTGGGTGATTTGATTTATGATTATGATGTTTACAACGATCTTGGCCAGCCAGACAAAAGTCCAGAACTGCGCAGAGAAGTGCTGGGTGGATCGCAGGAATTTCCGTATCCAAGAAGATGTAGAACGGGCCGCCCGCGTATTAAAACAGGCATGTACATTAAGATTTATAGCTAAATTAAAAAATTTTACTACGAAAATGAGGTAGGCAATATGTCCAGTAAACTTTTTAATGTGCGATACTGACATAATATATCCTTGTATCATGTGGAGTAGGAGACACTGAATTTTGTTATCTTTCAAAGCACTCCTATTTTGTCATGATTTATCTTCGGACAATGTACTTTGGCTTGTTTTAAAGTTTCGCTTTTGCAAAAATATTACCTGGTCTAATTTATTTCAATTGTAAGATACTTCCATGTTGTTTTCAATAGTGAGATGATGTACTTACTGCATTATAGAGTTTGGGTTTTGCAAATTCTTTATCTTTCCTTTTTCCAATGGTCATATGTTTTTATGTTATTTTTTAGTGTTGAGATGATATACTTACTAGATTGGAGGGTTCAGGTTCTGCTAAGGTTTTACCTCTCTTTTAATTCAATCATAATATGCTTTTATGTTGTTTTCAATAGTGATCTTGTATCTATCACAAGAAGTTGTTATGTACTTTGTTCAGTTCTAGAATTTGGTCTTTCCATAATTTTACCTCATCTATTTTATTCCAATTGTCAGATACTTTCATGTTTTTTCTAATAGTGACCTCGTACCTACCACAAGAAGTTTTGTCAAGTCTTCAGAATTTTACCTCGTCTCTTTTATTCTAGTTGCCAAATGCTTACATCTTGTTTTGAATAGTAACCTTGTATCTACCTTTGGATATAGATGACATGTACTTGTGAGGTTCTAGAGTTTTTGTTTTTACATTATTTTATCTCATTTCCTTTATTCAAATTGTTAGATGCTTTTTTGTAGTTTTCAATAGTGACCTTGTACCGATCACAAGAAGTTTTTCCAAGTCATTATATGTAGATGATGCATATTGTTGGGTTCTAGAGTTTATGTTTCCAAATTTTTTACCTCATTTCTTTTATTCCAATTGTTAGATGCTTTCATGTTGTTTTCAATAGCGACCTTGTCCCTACCACAAGAAGATTTGGCAAGTCGTAAGATGTTGGTGATATACTTGTTAGATTCTAGAGTTTTTGTTTTTATTTTTTTTCACATCATCTTTTTTATTTCAATTGTCAAATGCTTTCATGTAGTTTCAATCGTGACCTTGTACATACTACAAGAAGTTTCGTGAAGTCTTAAGATGTAGATGATGTACTTTACTAGGTTCTAGAGTTTGGGTTTTGCAAACCTTTTACTATTTTCCTTTATTCCAATTGTCACATGCTTCCATGTTATTTTCAATAGTGACCTCATACCTACCATAAGAAGTTTTGTCAAGTCTTAAGATGTAGATGATGTTCTTTGTTGGGTTCTAGAATTTGAGCTTTGCAAATTTTTTACCTCGTCTCATTTATTTCAATTATAAGATGCTTTTATGTTATATTGAACAGTTACCTTATACCTACCACAAAAATATATAGATAATGTACTTTATTAAGTTCTTAAACTTTAATTTTGCAAGATTTTTTTACCTAAGTCACTTTTATTCTAATTGAGAGATGCTTTCAAGTTGTCTTCAATAACGACCTCATAACTACCACAAGAAATTTCATCTATCTAAATGAACCCAAACTAACACTATGTATAACTAAAACTATGTATATTTGACGACTAGCAATATTTTTTTGGTTTTCCTCTTCTGCTGTTTAGATTAAGTTTTGATTTGGGTTTACCGTTCCGTGCAGCTCCTGAATTCGAGACCCGGACAAGCACAAATTTTGTTCCCCCGGATGAAAGATTTCCATACACTGATTTTTCTGACTTTGGAGCAAACACAATCGTCGCATTTGCCAACATGATTATTCCCACACTTGTTAACGTCTTCGACAAAGCCTTCCAAACCTTCGATGAAGTCAATGAGCTTTACAGAAGGGGACTTCAAATCCCTGAGAATTCCCATAAGATACACAAACAACACAAAAGCCCTCTCCAACTTATCCAGCGGCTCGTTGACGAGATAGAGGATGACATTCCCTTCATAAATTTCAACCGTCCCCAAATTGTTGAAGGTATGATAGGTTGAATATTTAGTAATTCCTTTCGCTCGTATAATTTTATGTTTATAGTTTTATTTTCAATAATATAAGTTTTGAATAATAAGTTTTTGTTTATATTTAAGATTTTTATATAATGAGTCATTATCAGTTAATCTGATCTTGTAAAATCCGAAAAACATATGCAATACATACAACCACACAAAAAATTGTAACAATAAACAGAAATTCTTTTATTCGTACAATATTTCAAGAAGTTATTATATCGTACTTTTCCCTTGTCTTCTTAAAGCATAGAGTGATTGATATTTATTAGAGTTCGCTGCTTCTAAATGAGAGAAAAAACCTAAGCATGCATCCATCACATATAAACAGAAGATATTAATCGTTGTCTTAAAAACAAACTAATGTAAATTGATTGTCTAAGATTGAGCATGACAGTCAATATAAGGGTGCATGGCCGTGAGACTCATCCATCACTTGCCAATAGATCTTTGATCATTTGACCACAAAAATATTTTGTAATCTTTTGAATTCATAGAATAATTTTATCTATATTTCAATTTTGTATTTCTTTGTAGATGAATCTATTCACCCTAGTTGGAAAATATAAGATCTAAGATTATTAAACTATAATAATGGGTACTGGGTGTTACAGCTGATGAGTACGCGTGGAGAGATGACGAGGAGTTTGCACGCCAAACTCTTGCGGGTGTGAATCCACTCATGATTCAGTCTCTTCAGGTGATCCAAATTCTTACTTTCGAACAACAAGCTGGTTATATGATAGAGTCTTATTCATTAAATGATTTTAAATTCTTACAATCTACAATTTATTTAATGTGGAAGTCTATAATTTATTTAATGTTGTTTTTTAAATAAGATTTTGTGTGAATTTTCAATCAACATAATACAAAGCTAAGAGGGAGTCTTATTTATTCGAACTTTACAGAAATGCAATCTAAATAAGCTACTAATTTAAATTGTATATTTTACACATAGTGTCTAGTTTATATGCTTCCTGATTGAATGGAATTATATTGGTATTGTGTATAGAAATTTCCTCCCTCTGGTAGCTTGGATGAAAAGGTTTACGGTCCGCAGAAGAGTGCTATCACAGCCCAACACATAGAAAAGAACATTGAAGGCCTCTCTGTGGATCAGGTAATTTCTCTCTTCAGAGATTGTTTATTGTTTTTCTGTTCTGTACAAAACTAATGGAATTAGACGTTTAATATAGGCCTTGGAATCAAAGAGGCTATTTATTCTTGACTACTATGATGCCTTTACGCCCTACGTGGAGCGAATTAACAAAATTTCAGACGACGTTAAAACATATGCAAGCCGCACATTATTATTCCTCACCAAGGAAGGAATACTTAAGCCAGTGGCCATAGAGTTGTGTTTGCCTCCAATTGATGGGAATGCAGCTGTGAAAAAGGTTCTTACACCAGCCAAACATGGCACGGAAGAAGGAGCACTGTGGGAACTAGCCAAAGCACATGCAAAATCAAATGATGCAGGCTACCACCAACTCGTCAGTCATTGGTAAATACCCACTACTATATTCTTAAGAATATGAAATGTTCACATTCCATGAAATGATCGATAGAAATGAGTCATTCTTAAATATTAAAAGATTCAATTTGTTAATTTACTTTTCTACACATTTTTTTACAATTAATTTGATGTTTTCTCGTAGTAAAATATTAGAAATTCAATTTGTTTTTATCATTTAGTTGTTTTTGGATATGAATGAACGTTTAAATCATATTTTGGAATCCATCAGCAGACGAATGCAAGGAGATGTATCTTTCTGATAATGAATAACATAATGTGATTAAAATGTAGATAAAAAAATAATCATTACTATAAAAACACGCATTCAAATTCATAAACAATTATATAATTTTCTCATGGATTGTAGGTCAATCTGATAACATAATCCGTTTTGACGTTTTTTATATTAAATAATAAATCAATATTTAATAATATCTGTAAAGCGCAATCTTCAACAGCCACTAATTTGTTCAAACGTTCACAAGTGGATTTTGTTATCTTATCTTTTGTAGGCTGAGGACTCATTGTGTCACAGAGCCTTTCATTATAGCCACTCGGAGACAACTAAGCAAAATGCACCCCGTATATAAATTATTGATACCCCATTTCCTCGATACCATGGACATCAATCAAGCTGCCCGTCAGAGCTTGATAAACGGAGCAGGTATTATTGAACAAGGCTTTACCCCTGGCAGATACTCGTCAGAAATGTCATCCAAGGTCTACAAAAACTGGAAATTTAACGAGCAAGGATTGCCAGCTGACCTCCTTACTAGGTAACTGAGATACCAATTTCTTTAGTTGGGTAATTTTTAGTCTCCATTAATCGCCAAGTTACAGTTAAATGAAGAGATTACAAAAATGAATATCAAATATTTGGGAAACTATTTTGCTAGAAAATTATTGTTTTCTCTTACTTTAATTCAAAAGGTTGATTAAGCTTATCATTTGGTTTATCCTGTACTGTACAGGGGAATGGGTGTTCCAGACTCAAATGCACCTCATGGTTTGAGGCTTCTGATCCAGGACTACCCATACGCCGAAGACGGCATTGAAATATGGTTTGCCCTAAAAAAATGGGTTTCGGAATACTTGTCTCTGTATTACAAGGAAGATACCTCTGTTCGAAGAGACAAGGAATTGCAGGCTTGGTGGGATGAAATAGTCAATGTGGGACATGGAGATCTGAAAGACGATCCATCTAGATGGTTTAGGATGGATTCAGTGGATGACGCAATTGAAGTGGCCACAACTATCATCTGGACTACATCTGCTCACCATGCAGCAGTCAACTTTGGGCAGTATTCCTATGGAGGATACATGCCCAATATGCCCACCATGAGCAGACGCTTAATTCCAGATAAAGGAACACCTGAATACGATGAGCTCCTTAAGAACCCAGAAGGATATTTCTTCAGCACAATATCTTCTCCAACGCAGGCCACCCTTATCATGGCTGTTTTGGAAATTTTGTCAAAGCATGCGAAAAATGAGGTGTATGTGGGACAATTGCAGGGATCCACCTTGGATAGCGTAGATGATGATGCTGTAGAAGCAGCATTCGAGAGATTTTCAGCCAACATGATACAGATTGAGAGGAATATAATTGACAGGAACAGTAAATGGGAAGTTTATAAGAACAGGCATGGACCTGCAAAAGTTCCTTATACCTTGCTCTACCCCAACACTTCTGACTTGTCAAAAGAAGGTGGTCTCACAGGCCGCGGAGTGCCCAACAGCATATCTATTTAATTGCATTTTCTGTATCTATAGATCTTATAATACCTTTGCTTCGGTCAGTGTCGGTGCCAATATTTTGGCAGACCGAGAGAAGAATTGTGAACTAGATGGCTTCAACTGAATAAATTTAGCTTGATGAGTAATGACTACAAGAGAGCCACTTGCAATGTTTGGTATTCAATGTACTTTAAAATATGGGAGAAAAAAGTTCAAAAAAGATCATATGTAGGATTTGGAAAGGTATATAGTAGCTATATGTTAGGATTAAATTTATCTATTTATTGTGATGTCAAATGGATTTTCGTTGTGAATTGGAAGGTCTTTTATCTTCTCCATAATATTCAATTTTTTTTAGCTTGGTTTTCTGATTGTTTTTCAGAGACGAAAAATTTATGGTGAAACTTTTCAATTTTTTTAATCTTTAGACTCAAGGTTTTTTAATTTGACTTTCAAAAATTTCTTAATTAATATATCTATCTTCTTTTGGTAAAAGATACAAATATTATATCAATAATATTTCTTTTTAATTATTTTATAACAAATATTTTAATATTTATACATACTTTTATATAATATAATAGAAAGTATTATAAAATATAAAAAAATATATTATACTATTAATTATGAATTTTAGCTTGATTTTATTATTATTTTTGGTTCTTAGAGACGAAAGGTTTGTGGTAAATTTTTTCAATTTTTAATAATAGCAAATTTCCACAATCTATGAAATGTTAGTGATATACTTCTAGGTACCATTGTGTGTTAATTTTTTAGCATCAACGTTTCAAATCAAACTCTCTCATCCTGATGATGGATCATGGATCAATCATATCGAAAAGTATATCAATAACAATCCTCTTTGGGCTAAAGCCTGGCTCCCTAGCCTTACCCCCAAAATTAATGTCTTCTTCTGCCTTTTCTTCAAAATCACATTCTTACGGTAGATAATCTTATCAAGAGAGGTTTCCAGATCCACAATAGGTGTGTGCTTTGTAGATGCCGAGCTGAATCAATGGATCACATGTTTATTCACTTCTCTTTTGTAAGTAAAAATTTGGCAACTTCTCCTTTATGCTTTGGATTTATCCTAGTGCATTTCCTATCTTTTAAAGAACTTTTTTCTCAATGGAATTTCTCCTCTAATAATTTTGAATTTCAATTATTTAGCTCCTAGATTCTTCCACACTTTTTCTAGGGAGTTTGGAAAGAATGCAATAATTGCATCTTCCGAGATAGTTCTACTCGACCCAAAATTATCTTTGAAAAGATCCACTTTGCTGTGAAAGAAAACTTTTATTTCTGTGGTGGCTCTAACCATTTTGCAGGAAAGGTCTAGGCTGTTGTCCCTAAGAGAAGCATGGAGAAAAGATAGAATTGCACCTGGAGCTCTCCCTCAGAAGGTTGGTCCAAAGAAAACTGAGATGGTGCAACCAAAGGGAATCCTGGCATGGCTAGTAGTGGAGGTGTGATTAGGAATTATTATGGTTTTGGGTCCACTGCTGTCATCTTACCTCTCGGCTCACAAACAAACCACTTTGCTAAAGAAGGTGTGACCCTCCAAGTAACCAAACTTGCCCATGACATAGGGGTCAAAAAGCTCTAGCTTGAAGGAGACTCCAAGAACATCATTAACTATTTAAAACTCAATCATTCCCCTTCATATCCCACATATATAGGGAAGCCAACCATGTAGTTGACTGGTTTTCCAACTTGGTAGTTAAAAAGGAAGCAATGATGAGGTGGAACCACAGTGGAGATTTCCCTCATGAGGTGAAGGATTTAGTCGAGAGGGACAGATACCAAGGAAAGGAGGGAATCATTAATGATAATAAATAATTCTAATGTGGATTAATTAGATGTGTTATTCCATAAATGGAATGTACTGGAGGGACAGAAAGGCAAATAACTATGTGTCCCTTCTCATGCTTTCTAGGTATTCATTCCCAAGAATCACATCTATTCCCAAAAGAAAAAAAGAAGAAAGCTCAGGACGACCGTTGCTAGAAAAAATCTAAACAATAGCTATCAATTTTACTAGAGAATTGTCTAAATCCATCTCAGAGCGATGGTAGGGAAAAGACATAGAAGGGAGCCCATTAAAGATAGTGTTAAATGGAAGAGACGAACTAAGGTCTAGAAAACTTTGCAAAAAGGGAAAATCATGACCTTCATCAAAAGGTTACATGGAAGCAAGTAGGCGGTCACTAATATTTTTGTAAAAATATGGAATGAGGGGTGCATTAAGATAGAGGGAAATAATTTCATAGTCACCGAGGAGGTCATTTTGAAAGTCATCGGTATCCCCATTGTAGGAAAAAAATTCTACAAGGAACAAAAAATCTTCCACACTGATGTCAATGATTTTGTGAGAGATGAGGAAGAGAAGAAAGCTATTGTTAAAATGGGTACTTACTAGTAGCCCGACGGTATCAAAATGTTGTGGAAGTTTGTTCTCAAAGCCCTTATCTCTTATGTCAAGATGGACACCAAGTTTGAAAGGATCGGGACCTACCACTTCGTGCTGCTAAATCATCTCAGACATTGTATGAAGGTTTCCATCCCATTCTACTTGTATTCTTCTATTAATAATAATATTAATGGCTTTAGGGAGAAGAATATAGCTAATCATGCTTTACATGAGGGTTTGTTACTCTTAATTTATAGAATCTTCAAAGCCCAAACCCTAGAGAAGGAGATTGTGGATAAAAGGAAAGAGTTAGTGTCTCTGGGTCAGATTATGTCCCCTCGGACCCAGAAGATAATGTGGGAATGCACTTAGAGGATTATGAGGATGATGAGGTTAAAAATTTGAAACATGGCTCCTCCTCTAATAAAAGAACAGTGACCTCAGTCAAAAAAGAAAACCCTCCAAAAAGAAGGCTAGAAAGGAGATCTCCTTAGAAGAGGAGTATAATGACAATGTGGATGATATGAAAACTGATGATGAGGTGGGTAATTCTAGAGGAGAGGCTAGGGAGAATAGCTAAGGGACCACGAGATAGAAAATCAATACAAGAGGGAATGCTTTGGTTGTCTTTCTGTAGATCTGGCCTTTTAGTGAAGATTATACTCCCCCTCCCCATTCTAGAGCCAATGAAAAGACTTAGGACCCTAATACTAAGGTGCCTAATGATGACCAAGAAGATTCATCAACCTAGTCCCCCAACCCACATGACTTTTCAGATGATAAGAACCAGTCTAGAGGGGAGAATCACAATGATGACTCTAGCAAGGGGAAAAAAGTGTGGCATAATTTCAACATGAACACTGTGCAGATGGGTATAATCAGGGAAGCTGTGAACCCCAAAATCCTTGAGGATATAGATGGCAAAATCTAGAAGAGAACCTGATTGACCCTACCCTTGTCATCCTTAGTGACAAGGCTAGGAAAATGGAGTTGAATCTTCTTAACAATGAAAAGAACAATATGCTAGACCAATTCAAGTCATTTAAATGGCTCTTTCATGAACTTGAAGATCTCAAGGAAAAAACCTAGGGCATCGAAAACAACAAGGATCACAAAGCCACTGAGGATCTTTAGCATCTAGAATCAAGGATTAACCAAATGGAAGATAAGATGAAAAGCCTTGAGGATACCCTCAAAGGTATAACAGAGAAAAAATTCAATATCCTTAAAGCCTCCAATGAGCACATCAAATTTGTCATAGACAAAGTGGAAGAAAAGATGGATGGGCAAGATGTGTAGATTATCAAAGAGGAAAAAAAGGAGAAGCCCAATGAAGGTCTGGGAAAGAGAACTAGGGCCAGGTCAAAGATAAATATGGATCAAGAAGACTCCAATGACATTCAAAAGCTCAAGGAGGTGGCAAAGAAGATGGAGCTTCTCGAAACCAACATTGTCATGATGCTCAGGAACCTCTCCTCACCTTTCCTCCGAGTGCCTTTGTCCCTGTTCCTTTTTTTTTCTCTATTTTGACTGTTCAATCTCTATAGTAGTTTGTCTCTCAGCCTACCTATGGCTTGTTTCATCATTTTTTTCTTCTTCCTTAAGAATTGATCTCTATTGTCCTATATTTTAAGATGTTGTGGGTTTTAGGGACCCTATAAAACCTGTTTTACTTATTCAAAAACAATTCATCAATTTTTATTTTTTATGACTTTTTTTAATTTTGTAATATTCCTTAAATAATAAATATTCCCTCTTTTTATAAAAGATTAAAAAAAATAATATTAATAATATTGTTTTTAATTATTGGAAAATAAATTTTTTATTGCTTACATATACTTTTATATAATAGAATTGAAAAATTACAAAATATAATAGAATATATTGCACTACAACTTTTGAATGTTTTCTTTTTTTATTACTCGAGTTTATCCACAACCTAGCCCATGTTAATACTTTTGGAGTATATTATACTATTCATGATGAATTTTACTTATATTTTTAAAATAAAAAATTGAAACCGTATAATCTTTATCAACTCCATACCTTATAATCACTATGCCAGATGCATTTTATGCTTAGTACATTAAATAAATATTGTAAATGAATGGTCTTACAACATAGTGTGATTCATTTGGTGCATGCATTAATAATGAGAAGTAGCCAACAAAGAAACCTAGTAAAACACAACTATTCAACAACTCTCTTTTTGGAGGCTCAATATAGGCCATGCATAGATTTATAAATACTAAGGCAATCTCCATGATGCCACTTCATTGGTCTTTCTTGATATTTTAGGAAGGTATTTTGGTCTTTCCTAACATTTTATGGGAAGGTATTAAATAAATGAGAGATATTGTCTTGCACTACAACTCTCTCTACTATGCCACATATTCACTTTCAAAAACTTTATCCTTCTATAAGTTAGTAAAAAAAAAATTTACTTCCTATATTTTTTATTAGATTGTATGAATTTTTTTGTCATTAATGTTTGGAACGAGACTTTATGATTCATTGTGGGTGATTTATTCTATTGATTAATTATAGTGTGGTTCAAAATAATGATAGTAAAAAAAATATAGAGAGTCTAATTTAGAATTAATTAGTAAATTTTTTTATGAACCGTAAGTCTGATAACATTAATAAAGAATATTTAGTTATTAGATACAAAAGATAGTGAATCTTTAGACTGAATTTTTGTCAAGAATGAAAGACTTTATATGAAAGATATTATTTTTTAATAGAAACATATATAAATATATATAGATAGATAGATATATTTGTGTGTATTATTTCTAATAAAAGAATTATAATTTAAAAAATTAATATGTTACCTATATTTGATGAAACCTTATTAATTATGCAATTATTTATTTAATAATTATATTATAATTTTCAATAAGTTGATAATAAAAATATTAATATTGGAAAAGAGAAAATTTATAATTTAACTAAAATAAATTATCATTTTAATGAATTGTTTTATTTTTTTATATAAAAAAATGAATGTTGATTTTCATTGCATTTGTTTCAAATACATAAACATATAATTAAATAGATAGGAATGATACAAATTTATTTATTTTTATAAGTGATAGGCTTTTCCATTGTAATGATAATAAAAAAGAAGATTTACAATTGTGACCATGATGGCCCTATTTTGTTACAAACCATATAGATTTCATCCAACTACTGCTAACCATTGTCAACTATTCCCATTACAGATAACTACTACTTACATACAAAACTGCACACCATATATCCAAAAAGACCACATTGTCTATTGGTATTAAGGACTGACTTACCCAAAATAAGAGCCATACTATCTACTTACGGCATGGGGATACTACAAAATTCCATGCATATACCTAAAACATGCATATATAATGCTATATAACTTCTTAAATTTACAAATGCATTTACTAGGAAACAACCCAAATAGGCTTACCTCTACCATTTCACTTTTCAATCTAGAAGGTTGTGGTCAACATACACTCCTTCAACCTGAGGAGAATTGGGTTCATTAGTTGAGGAAGAAGGCCTAACATTGTCATTTGTTTTTTTTGAATAGCCTTTGGTTGCTCTGAAATTCTTTAGGTAGACCTACCCTTAGACCTTTATTTCCTTACCAACACCGACAAGAGAATTTGTATTTGCTCCATTTCCACATTTGGAGCCATTAAGAAGGATTCATACTCTTCTAAAATTAAATAATCCCTCAACCAATTATTACCAGGATCCACCTTCAGATGGAGACACTTCTTGAAGAAATCAATAATCCTCTTTATCACCATTTTTTCACTCTACACCAATAGTTTCGTCTCACACTATGAGAAGGGGACACTTAACCACCACCTCTATTGGATTTCTCTCATCCTTTGGCCCTATAGCGATGTGATCATAATCTACTATGGGATGAAAAATATTTCATCCACATTCTGTACTGTGATATCTAAGTCCCTCAATAATTTACTCTTGAAAACCCTACGACATAGTTGGAGGGTTTCAAATTTTGGCGGACAAACAACCAGGAGAATTGAGATCAATGTAGTTGGTATATCACAATTAATCCAATGAGTATGGTCCTTCTTCAAGAATTCCTTCCCTAATATATCCTTCACCAACCGTACTACCAAATTGTCCATGTCATTAAGAATTCTACAACATTTCTCATGAGTATTCTCTCTCCAAAATTCCATTTTCCTGTTGTCATTATCCAACATCAACCTCATTCTAGACTCTATGATTAAACCAAACTAAAGATTGCAGTTACAAAAACCAAATGCTTCAGGTTCTCCTTCAATGGAAATATCAAATTATGTTTGAAAATTGTCTAAAATATTTTACATAGTGTATGTTAGTAAGGATGCCACATCCACTTACTATGACATGGGGGAGGTGTCCTTTCATGAGGCTTTCTTATTCCACACCAATGCTAGAGTAATTTATACATCATTTCCACTTGACAATGACCGGTATGCCACTTCAGTTATTTGTATATACCATAGACCAACATGTGTCTATACCACTCTAAGATCAACCACTCAATACCACTTCCTTCCAGATCCAATAGTCACCTTATTTGAAAAATATAGATCACATAATACTCTATGTCTACTAATTACCAGGCTAGTGAGGAACCAACCAAGCACATCTCTAATATTTTGCCCTTAAAGTACCAAGTGGGGACTTCAAGTACCAATTTGGCTATTATATATGCTTCCTAATTAGCTTTCCTATAAACATGATTAATAGTATGTTCTTGAAAATAGTTTAGGATGTCAATTACCTTTTTTAGAATGCCATTGATTTTCCAATTGTTGTATGTCTTCCTTAGTCTCACTTCATTTACTATAATAGATGAGTCTCATTTCACTTCAATTATGTCTAGATTCATTTCCCTTCAAAGAGCCTGACCAATAAGTAGTGCATTGAATTTTTCAAAGTTATTAATATTGATATCTAAAGGTAGGGCTCTTCTCCCAGCTATGGTTCCTTGACAATTTTTTATGATACAACTTTCTGAAGAGGGGCCCAGGTTTCCCCTAGAGGCCCTATAAAAGTTCAATTGAACCACTGTATCCTAGGGGAAAAACATTTAGCTTGTTCCCTTGATAGTTTATTGTTCTTAGAGCCATCGCCAACAAAGTTAGAGATTCTAAGGCCAACCCAAGCCATCCTCATTTTACCATCCCAATCTATAAAAACTACTTGCTTCTATGTGAAAATGGAAGACATGTGGTTAAATACCTCTATTATGGTTGCTTCTAATCTATTCTTAAAGGATATTATAGAGTAATTTCCTTATCATTAAATTTTTTTTGGTTTCTCTCTTTCTCGGTTTCTCAAATCAACATAAAAGAAAAAAATCTCAAGAGATACTTTAACAATCCTATGTTAGCTCTACTTGGCCAACATTGGTAGAGACTCACTATACCATTTTTTAAGGCCATAATCCATCCCAATATGACACACATCCATTGCTAACATTTCCTTTTAAACTGACATCCAATAAGATATATATTATCCTATTTTACTTATATGTAAAAAATTTAATTTATTTTAGTTTGTAACTATTTTAATTATTAGGAATCCATAATTTAAAGAAAGATCATGAGGAGGAAATTAATAATTTGGAGAGCTTTAACATTTTACATTATAAATTGACAAGGGTAGTGAATGTAAGTAAAATGAATATGCATTACACTAGTTAGGTTTTGTGAAAGCTCAATGAGCAAGCCAAAGTTGTTCACTATCTTTTCAAAGGCAATTCTCTAGCCACTAGTTCTAGAACCATTATGTGACACACAAATAATACATAGTTGAGGAAAAAGAGAAGAACAATGGATAAGGAGCAAGATGTGCATAATGAGTCTTAGACCTACTCTAACATACCATGACCTTCTACAAGATTAAGGAGCAGAAGTAAGGGATTGACCCCACTGGATAATATTGTTAGGAAGGTTAAGGATATCAATGATGATATCATTAGGAAGAATGAAAAGTTAGTAAGATAATGTAGTCTAGTTTGGGGCTAGTGGTCCCCTATTTTTTATTGTTTTTTTTCTTCTGGGTCTTGTTTGGTTGTGTTCTGGATTATCTTGTTGACATGATGTTTGTTCATTTTGTTTAAACTTGGTTTTATGGTCCTTGTAAAACCGGTTTTCTTGTAATAAAAATGTATTTTAATCATTAGATTTAGAAAATAATATTTTTAATTTATCTATATAATATAGTATTTTCTGGATAATTTTTATTATCTATATTATTTTTTATTTTATGGTTGTTTGATATTTGAAAAACACCTATCTATTATTCTAGTGATTATATTTAGATGACTAATATTTTTATACATTTTTTTTTCTCTAAATATTTACTCCTCATAATGAATCATTAGGTATGATCCTAGATGGTGATAAAAGGAAAATTAAGTCTAATAAAAATATCCTAATGAATTGAGGGAATTGCATTACTTTAATAAAGTCTTTTAGTATAATCATTTAGACCTTGAATGTTTATTAATTTAAAAAAATAAAATTTATAATCTATTTTAAAGCTAGAATTTTTTTTATTTAAATATACATGAATTTAATATTTTTTAAAACATATTAGTAATTATTATTAAGGTTTTTGGTGACCCTGCAAAATCCTCAAGATGAAACAAAATATCAAGATAACCTTCATTAGAGAATGATAATAAAAATGTATTAAGATGCAAGAATAATATTATAGATAACGGACATGTTTAAAATGTGCATGATAGGCTTGCTTATATTGGAAAAAAAATAAGATACTATGATAAGGAATAGATAAGTTATCACCCATCCAAGTTGGTATCACATGTCTACCAAAGGTGGATCATCCTCCTTTATAAAATGAAGTATGTGTAACATGTGGAGGATGATAATGTGACATGTGCACTATAGGTGGATCTCACACAAAAAGTGGAATGTGATAAAAAATATCACCACCTAAAGTGGAATTTCTCCTACACCATGTACAAATATAGTGCAAACTCCTAGGTGTCTTGCATGCAAACTAATATACAATGCATTATCCTAGGTAAGTAAGGTTAAGAAAATTATAATTAGAAATATTTAATTTCACCAACATCACACATTAAGTGCAACCTAGGTGAATGAACTTAAACTCATAATGCAAGATGGGTCTTAGCTAGTAGGAAATGTTAGGTACCCATTTATAATGAAATTCCAATGTAATAAATCTCTCATAAAGAGAAGACATGGAGAAAACATCATGGGACAAAACTCCCCTTTGAAAAAGAGATGAAAACACACAAGATGCATGGAGGGATGGAGGACTCAAGACCATCCAAGGACTACATACATCATGTATATACAAGAATGAAAATATCTATATAAATGAAACAAGGAGACAAATAGCCCCCCATAATGAATAATCTCTTGCAAATATGGTAAGTTCTTGAAGAAAAAACATAGTCCAATGCCTACAAAAAAAATTTCTCCCCCTGGGAAGAAGATATACCAAGTATAAATGCAAAAAAAACTTAAAATTTAGGATAGGAATTAGGAAGTAAAATCCAAATGAAGTATGATGATGATGTCATGAAAATCTTCTCATGTGTCACCATATTCCTAGATGATGAAGATGTCATGAACTAATCGGAAACATACACAATCACAATACAAGGTGATAAGAAAGGAACTAATAAAAATTGATTGTGAACAAGATCCAAAGTAAAAAATTAAGCACAACAACATTAGTGCCACACCTATCATCAAATAAAAATGATATATTTGAAAACTAAATGGGAGTCTCCAACAAATAACCATGATCAAGATGAACCGAGCCATGTTACATATAAAGTGAATGTAGAGACTCATAAATTTCAATCTCCAAATAAGATGTATAGGATTATCCAACCATAATGAATCTATCATAAAATAGTAGAGAAATACCCTCAAACATGTCTCCCAAATCTGAAGTGTGAGACTCCAAAAATAATGAACCAATGTATGACAAGTAGGAATCCAAATCAAGAAGACAAAAATATATCTCTTGAAATGACTCATTGGAATCACCAACAAGAGAAGAATGTGTGCTATTAACTAGAGAAGTAGGATTTGTAATTGGAGTCATCGAATCATTCTTACTCTCAAGTAATGCATTATATTTAGTCTCATATAATGGTTTATCATTATAGGGAATTATATTATTTTTTAGGTTAAAATACACTTCTCTAATTGGTTTAAATAGTTTCATTAATATAAACAATCAATATTACACATTTTTGCATAACATATTTTGGTTATACCGATGGATGAAAGCAAATTTGGCTAAGTCTAGAAGATACATGACAGTTGATAGTTTTTGTTAAAAGGTTTGGTCTACATACCCAAATTGGTATTTTATGGAGAAAACCCAAGGGAAGCATCGTGAAGGTATAATATACCTTATCCTATATTTTCATTATTTTATTTGATGATTATCTTGAGTTATGAAGATCAATTTGGTAGTTTTCTAGTAAAGTAGTGAAGAAAAATGATAAGGGTTAGTAAATGTTTATGTGGACCTATCAAATTAATTTTTGTGAATTTTAATGAGTTTGAGGATTTTGATCTAACATGTAGATAGTATCTGGTCAATTATTATTTTTTTGAATTGTGTTTTGCATATGGATTTAGCTGATAGTTATACACGTTTCATCATTTTGGTAAATGGGTATGTGCAAGATCATGGTATGCCTAAAAGTGGCAATGTGAAAAAGAAGTCCTGATTGATAGACTCTTTGAAAAATATCTATAACCTTAAAAAAATACAACATTTTTGAAATCTAAAATATACATCACATTCTATGATTCACCTAATACAATAATAATAAATAGTTCTTTCAATTTGATGTGTTTTAGACTAAGTTAAGGTGGTTAGACACAAGAGTTTTGATATTCAGGAAGATTTGTAGCAGAAAAATCATAATGAATTATTTACTTGGAAAAAAATATAAAAAATTTATACATCACATCCGGACATGAGTCTACTACTTTTATCTAGAATCTTATAAAAAAGATTATCATTTAATTTTGTTAAATGTGGTCAGGCATACACCTACTTTTTATCTTTCTAGTCCCAATTGATAGACTTATTGAAAAATAGATATAACTTTCAAACTATATAACATTTTTGAAACTCAAAACATGTGTCACATTCTATGCTTTTTCTACTACAAGAAAAATAAAATAAAATTTCAATTTGATAAAGTTTAGACTAAGTTAACGTGGTCAAACATGAGAGTTTTTGTATCCTGAAAAAGTTGTAGAAGAAAATCATAATTAATTATTTACTTAGAAAAAAATTACAAAAAAATATGTGTCACATTCGGACATGAGTCTACTACTTATATCTAGAATCTTGTAAAAAAAAATTATCATTTAATTGTGTTTAAGGTGGTCAGACATACACCTACTTTTTTTTATTGAAATTTTTGTACTACTACATTGAAATTTGAAATTTTCAACATATGGAATAATTTTTTTTCAAAAAAGGCCTAGTATCTTAGAAACTAAATTCAATTTTCTACAGATTATCTTATTACATATTTTCGATATAATATTTATAACTTGTTCAAAATTTTATATCACCTTGCCTAAACCTGATTTTCTGAATTTTCATTGCCACTTAAGGGCCTAGTTTGGCATACCATGATCCTGCACATACCCAAATAGTCTTGAGGATGACCCAATGGGTGGTTTAATTAGTATAGAAGACATATAATTTTGATTTATTTGATTATTTTGGTATGTATTTCTAACTATACATAATGTGTTGGTGTGTTGAAAGAAGAGATAAAGTATGAAGTATATTGATTCACTTTACTATACCTAATTGAAACTACTTTTACATTTGTAGATACAGTGAACCAGTTCAATCTATTTGTGGATTTTAGTCCATATGTATATTAGGTAATAAGCCTTCCCTTTTGTAATTGAGCAGTGAGCTCAAGGCTAAAAGCCTAAATGCATGTGCATTCTTTGTAAACCTTTACCAAGGTTATATATATTTATATAGAGTATATCTTGTGGGTTCCATCCCCACTATGGTTTTTCCTCTAACATGATTTCCACACAAAAAAATTAGTGTTATGGTGTTGTTTTTATTTATTTCATGCTTTTATTCTTTTCTTTTCATTGTATGTAGTTTAGGGTTGAAGAATTACATAGGCAAAAAAATACATATACTAATTCACCCCCCTCTCATTGTTCCTTTTTCATTGATATCAAAGGGGGAGAAATGTGTAGTGAAAAATGTATACTCAACTTAGGAGGATTATACAATTTTTAATATTTGGAGGGGTTAGTGTCTTGGCACTAATTTTGACACTTAGTCATTTTTCACTAAGTGTTGCCATCAATGGAAAAGGGGGAGATTGTTGGAAAGAGACATTTCTCTTATTGATTTAGATGTTGTCATTGATTTCAAAAATTAATATTACATATGTTTCAATAACATATTTTGGTCATAGCAATTGATAGAAGGTGAATTTGGCTAATTCTGAAAAATATAGGGTAGTCAACAGTTTCTAGTAAAAGTTTTGATGTGCATACTTAGATTGGTAAAAGGTTTGACATATGTATAGAGAGATCTATTTGGTAGTTTTGTGATAAAGAAGTGAAAAAATTTGATAAGGTTTCATAAATCTTTATGTGGACCTATCCTATCAATTTTGGTGAATGCTTATCGTAATACTCCAAAAATGGGCTTTAGTAGCATTGACCTCCTACATTCACAAATCGATCAAAATCCACTCTCAAAGACCTAACCTAAGGCATAGTTTCACATCAAATCATTGAAACCCTAATCGATCCTATTCTAATTCTGCATCGTGGAATATTCTTAAATATTCCCAATTTATCCTAATTATCTCTGATTAAATATTATTTTTTGATAAATGATATTATCTTATTTATCCTAGGTGTGATTATGATGCAGGAGCATCTTGTGTCTTGGAGCAATCTTGCATCAACCAAAAACATTTCTTGATTTCTGTACCTGTTTGCTATTGTTTTCTTTATAATATTTTCATTTTATGGTTTCATGATGTGAAAATCTTACATTATGCTAAGGAACTATTTGGTAACCTCCTCCTATGACCACATAAAGATTGGATGGACAGTTTGAAAGTCAGAGTTATTTTCTTGCTGTCGGAGCAATATTTTCCTACAGTTTTGGTGCTGATTGTGCACCGTGGTGACCTTGATCCACAAAGAATCAGACCTTGTGCACTTAGGGACTTAAAGAGAACCTAATTTAATATCATTCCCCAAAGTCATAGCTCCTAATTCATTATGAGTCAAAAGTTATGCCCATTTTGGTCAGGGACCTATTTTCTGCAAGTGTTCCCACCAGAGCCATTCCTCTAGTTTTGGTGCTGATTACGCATCTTGGAGATGTTGATCCTTAATGAATAATAATTTTCACTCTTAATTAATTTAGTAGGACCTAAATTAATATCATTTCTTAAGGGCACAAACCATAATTCATTATGAGTAAAAAGTTATGCCCATTTTTCCCCCGGACATATTTTCTGGCAGTTTTCGGGTGAAACATGTGGCATTTCTTCTTGCAATGTTCTGTATGATCAAATGGGACCTTGAAACCTTAAAAGAATTTTCTTGGGTCATTTTAGGACCTAAATCCAAAGTTGCATCAATTTATATTAGTTTTAGCATTAGTTTTGGTTTAAATATTCTAGATTGGACCTATAATGTAATTAAATGCCTGACTGGCCGACCTGTGGCTTAGCTGGTTATATAAAGAGTCTAGATTAATGTAGTAGGGAATGAAGAGGTGACCAGGAGTGAGATATAGGAAGGATTACCAAGATATATCATTGGATACAATGATATGATGCAAGATGTAATTATGATTTCATAATTCTCATTGTATAAGGCATGTTGAAAGAAATAATATAATTCTCTGTTGTTGCTGCCAGTTGATTGTCTCATATTCATTGTGATTTCATTGTGATTTAATTGTTTTCATGTGATATCATATTCCTTCCATTTTGTAACTCTGAGTAATGCTTTTTGTTGATTCAAGTGGAGTCAATTCTGCTTGATTATGCTTGTGTCTACTCTTCCCCTGCGTCAAGTGGTATCAGAGTGAGTTCTTTCTTGTGGATTGGATTGCGGAGAACCTTATTGGATTGGTTGTAGGGTGGAAGATCTGAGATTTTACCTATAACTTGTAGAAGGTTATGATCTTGCTGGAACCTAATTATCAAGATGGTTTGTGGTAGAGGAAATGATAATGTTATCATGGATATGTTGAGGTAGATTGCAACTAGGCTTGAAGCTGTAGAGATAGCCTAGAGAAGAGGAGCATATCTTGAAGATGTTAGTGATGAAGAAGAAGAAGTAGCACCTAATGCTGAACCTGAAGTTGAACAAGATGAGGAAAGAATCTTGAGAGTTTTGTCTAAGGCTAACTCCAGACCTGCAATTGAAGTTTCTTGCTATGATGGAAGACTTGAGACCGATGCACTTTTGGATTGGATCTCTGAGATGAATAAATACTTTGAGTATGAAGGTACTACTGATAATAAGAAGGTTAAGATAGCAGTCACATAGTTGAAAGTTCATGCATCTCTTTGGTGGGATCATTTGCAAACTGGGAGACAGAAGAGAGGAAAAGAAAAGATCAAGACATGGATGAAGATGCTTGGAAAGATGAAGAAGAAGTTTCTTCCATTTGACTACCAAGTTAGTCTGATGAGAAAGATGTAAAATATGAGACAAAAGGACATGAGTGTGAAAGAATATACTGAGGAATTTTACAAATTGGATATCAGATCTGGACATGTGGATGATGAAGTTGAGAAAGTGGCTAGATATCTGAATGGCCTAAGGACTTCTATTCAAGATGAGATCAGCTATGTGAAGATAGATAGTGTGGAAGAAGCATACCAATTTTCTTTGAAGGCTGAAGAATGATTGACAAAAAGACATGAATAAAGACAAAGAGGAAGAGGTGGTTGATTTCAAAGAAGTAGAGGTAGATCTTATGGGGAAAGTAGCAGATCTAAAAATTCAGTACAAGATAAAGGATGGGAAGATGACCCTACTGGTAAAAGAGGTAATTACTCTAGAGGTAGCTATACTGGTTACTCTAAGAATAAAAATAATGGTAAAAGAGAAGAGAAGTCTTGGTTTAAAGGTACTTGTTACAAATGTGGTGAAGAAGGACATAGAGCTTTTGAATGTACTAACTCTAGAAAGAAGACTGGAGGTAATGGTAGAAATAATTTGTCTTGTGAAGAAGTTGAGGAAATGTCTAATAAACCTAAACATGGTGAGAACTTGATGTTAAGAAGGATATTGTGGAATGAAGAAGCTGATGAGTAACCTATTTTTAGGAAAATTTTGTTCCAAACTAGATGTATGATCACTAATAAATGTCGCAAGGTAATCATAGATAGTGGAAGTTCTGATAATTTGGCATCCGAAGAGCTAGTTAACAAATTGCAGTTGCAGAGATTGAAACATCCTAAGCCTTACCATATTGCTTGGATCTAGAAGGATCATAAACTACTTGTAAGTGAACAATGCCTCATTAAATTCAAAATTGGGAATTATCATGATGAAGTCTTGTGTGATATTATGCCTATGGATTGTTGTCATATTCTTTTGGGTAGACCTTGGCAGTATGATAGGAAAGCTTTGCATGATGGTAGATTGAATCAATATACTATTTGGATGGATGGAAAGAAACAAGTGTTGTTGCCTTTGATAGAGAAGTTTGATGTAGGTCATTGTACTACAGTCAGAGTATGCTTGTTTGATGATAAAACATTTACAAGAGAAATGAAAGAAAAAAATATTTGCTTTTCATTGAAGCATAAAAGTGGACAGTCAAATAAATTTGCTGATGCCTTGAACTGAAGAAGAAGTTTACTGACAGAAATGAGAGTTGAGGTACTTGGTTTTGATGATTTTAAGTTTCTATATGAAACTGATATTGATTTTTCAAAACCTTGGAAAGCTTTTAAGGAACAAACAGTGAGTGATAAGTAGATTGATTATTTCATTCAAGAAGACATGTTGTTTAAAGGAGTTCAGTTGTGCATACCTAGAGGATCTATGAGAGAGAACATAATGAAGGAGAAACATAGTGGTGGACTTGCTGGACATTTTGGGATTGATGAGACTGTGAATTTGATTTTAGAAAGATACTTTTGGCCATAGATTTATAGAGATGTATAGAGAATGGTTAGAGGTTGCAGAATTTGCCAAACAGCAAAAGGAACTAGTCAGAATGTGGGATTGTATACACCTTTTCCTATACCTGATACACCTTGGGCAGATGTGAGTATGGACTTTATTTTTGGATTGCCTAGAACTAAGAGAGGTAATGATTCTATTTTTGTAGTGGTTGATAGATTGTCTAAGATGGCTCATTTCATACCTTGTAAGAAGACATCTGATGCATTGCATGTAGCTGAATTATTATTCAAGGAAGTGGTAAGATTGCATGGTTTGCCTAAGTCTATTGTTTAAGACAGAGATACTAAGTTTACTGGTTATTTTTGGAGAACACTTTGGAAGAAGATGAATATTGAATTAAATTTTAGTTCTACATTTCACCCTCAGATAGATGGATAGACTAAAGTTGTGAATAGAAGTTTGGGAAATTTGTTGAGATGTTTATTTGGAGATAAGCCTGCTAATTAGGATTTGATTTTGGCACAAGAAAATTTTGCATATAATAATTTAGTGAATAGAATTACTAAGAGGACACCATTTGAGATTATTAATGGATTTAATCCTAAGGGAACCACAGAGCTGAGAGATTTACCTACTGAGACAAGAAGAAGTGCTAAAGTTGATCATTTTGCAGAATACATGAGAACTCTACATGATGAAGTTAAAAGGAATTTGGAGGACAGTAATATGAAATATAAATAGAGAGAAGATAAGAAAAAGAGACATAAATCTTTTGAAGTTGGAGATGAGGTTATGATTCATTTGAAGAAGAATAGATTTCTAGTTGGTACCTATAACAAGCTAAAAAAGAAGAAGTTTGGACCTTGTAAGATTCTAAAGAAGTTTGACAGTGGAAATGCTTATGAAGTGGAATTACCAGAGGACATGGATATATCACCTATATTCAATATTGCTGATATATTTGAGTACTTTAAATCAAGTGATGATATAGAAGATGATCTGGATTATCCTAAGAAGAATAGAGACATCATTGAGAAGATATTGAATAAAAGAGTGAGAAAAAGTACAAGATGAAAAGACTACATGGAATATCTAGTTCAGTGGAAAGACAAGCCAGTTGAAGAAAGTTCATGCATTAAAGAAGCTAAGTTGGATCTTTATGATTTAGGTTAGAATATGAGTAGTGCCTCATGTGGAAATTAGTTCTTTATTTAACCCAGGTGTCTGATGTAGGAGCATCTTGTGTCTTGGAGCAATCTTGCATCAACCAAAAACATTTCCTGATTTCTGTACCTATGTGCTATTGTTTTCTTTATACTATTTGTATTTTATGGTTTCATGGTGTTTGAATCTTAAATTATGCTAAGGAAATATTTGGGAACCTTCTCCTATAAGCACATAAATATTGGATGGACAGTTTGAAAGTTAGAGTTGTTTTCTTGCTGTCGGAGTAGTATTTTCCTGCAGTTTTGGTGCTGATTGTGCACCGTGGAGACCTTGATCCATAAAGAATAAAAAATTTCACACTTAGGGCCTTAAAGAGGACCTAATTTTATATTATTTACCAAAGGCTCAGGTCATAATTAATTATGAGTAAAAAGTTATGCCCATTTTGGTCGGGGACCTATTTTATGCCAGTGTTCCCGCCAGAGTCGTTCCTCTAGTTTTGGTGCTGATTGTGCATCTTCGAGATGTTGATCATTAATGAATAAGAATTTTTTATCTTAAATTATTTAAGAGGACCTAAATTAATATCATTTCCCAAGGGTGCAAACCATAATTCATTATGAGTAAAAAGTTATGCCCGTTTTGTCCTAGGACCTATTTTTTGGCAGTTTTCGGGTGAAACATGTGGTGTTTCTTCTTGCAATGTTCTGTATGATCAAATGGGACCTTTAGAACTTAAAATAATGTTCTTGGGTCATGTTAGGACCTAAATCCAAAGGCACATAAATTTATATTAATTCTAGCATTAGTTTTGGTTTAAATCTTCTAGACTGGACCTATAATGTAATTAAATGCCTGACTGGTCGACCTGTGGCTTAGCTTGCTATATAAAGAGTCTAGATTGATGTAGTAGGGAATGAAGAGGTGATCAGGAGAGAGATCTAGGAAGGATTATCAAGATATATCATTCTTGACAAAGATAGGATGCAAGTTGTAATTCTGATTTCATAATTCTCATTGTATAAGGCCGAAACCCGGAAGGCCTCACAACCGGGCATGTTGAAAGAAATAATATAATTCTCTGTTGTTGCTGCCAGTTGATTGTCTCATATCCATTGTGATTTCATTTTTTTAATGTGATATTATATTGTTTCTATTGTGTAACTCTAAGCAGGGCTTGTTGTTGATTCAAGTGGAGTCAATTCTGCTTGATTCTGCTTGTATCTACCCTGCGCCTCCGTCAAGTCCATGCCCCTGCGTCAGATTAAGTAAATATGTTAAATATTTAATTGATTAAAATTTATTTAACCACTTAATTATTTTAATTATATTTAATTAAATTTATTCTTAGTTAATGTTAAGTATTTGACAATAAATCAAAATTTCTAAAAATAATTGATTAAATATTTATTTAATTGATTAAAATCAAATTATCAGATTTAATAGTATAATTTTGGATGAAGTTTGATTAAAATAATTGATTAACCCATAAATTAGTTATTTAATTGATTAAATCAGTTAAGTTGAGGACAAAACACATGGAAAATTAAATAATTCAATAATTATCTATGCAAAAATT
The DNA here is from genome assembly GCA_027943335.1 of Chamaecyparis obtusa. NCBI lineage: Eukaryota > Viridiplantae > Streptophyta > Pinopsida > Cupressales > Cupressaceae > Chamaecyparis > Chamaecyparis obtusa. The sequence continues at coordinate 1,480,495 of BSBK01002819.1, read as the reverse complement.
AGAAGATCAATTAAACTAAAAAATAACTATTGAATTCAATTTGTTAGCTTTCTAAATTCAACATGTGATTGTCACTTAAAAATTAGATAGGAGTGATCTCAACTTCCAATTTCGAGTTAAAAAGTTGATTTGCATGATTTTAATAGATAATTGTTTCTAATTTCTTGATAACTCACCAATCAATTCGAGTTAATCAAGGAGTGATTTTTGGCTTTCCATGAGTTCTTAGACCATGGATTTCTATATAAGTAGGCCTCAATCCTTCATAATGACACCACGTGAAATTTAGAGAATAACAACACTATACTGTCGAATTCTTTAGATTGTATAACTTTTTGAGATTCATTGCTAACATTATTTTCTTGTTTTTGCATTCATAACTAGTTTTCAATTCCTTATTGTCAAGTTTTTAGATCATTTCATATATCTTACATTGTTATTGCAAAGAAAATCCAGAAAACATAGATTAATCTTGCATCTATTTCATAGCTTTAGCATTCAAATCCTTCATTTAGGCATTGCATTGTCACTAATCTTGGTCAAATTCTGAGAATACCATACTCACGTCTACTAGAAGGTAGTAAATCACCAAGTTAATGATATATTTCTTTACTACATATTTTCTTTTCACTAATCAATAATGTTTTACTGATGTGTTTTGTCTTCTGAACATGTATGATTTTCACACACACATTTTTGGCCCCCATCACAAGGCCCGACATTGAGTTTCCATTTTTCATTTCATCCATTTTGTAAAAATTTTTATTCAAGATTCGAGTTTTGATATTTTTTCATACAATCTTGTACAATAATTTTTTAGTGTCGTATCATAAGTCTCTATCTATTGTACGACATACAACATTCCTGAATTGTCGTACTAGTTCATATACTTTGTCGTATGAGACTTGAAGTGTCGTATCTATCTGAAGTGTCTTATGGGTTGAGGTATATTGTCATATGAATTTTTATGCCAATATTTCAATTATTGTATGGGATTTATCATTAGTTTGTGATTTTTTTATTTAAGATTTGACTGATAGCTAACCGTAACACTTTCTATTTTCTGGTATGTGATCATTTGAGATAGCCTAATGCTTTTGCAGGATGAGAGATGAAGATTAGAGCATTAAAACCTCTTCTTTTGGCTTGTTCTTGCCTTGTCTTCTAAAGTCATTCTTTTGTAGGAAACCCTTTTAGAAATTGCTTTTGAAAGATGCTCATATCAATCAAAATTTCTGACAAGTGGTTTTCCAGGTTGTCGAATCTTCATCTTGGAAATATTATATTTTCATAAATATCTCTTATTCATAGGCACCTTGTTAATTAGTTATGTGCATCTATTTCTTTTGAGGAAAATATTGAGGGTATTATGCTCTTCTCCTTCTTAGGAGAATTAGAAACCCATAAGGTATCTTCTCCAGTGCCAATTTGCATACTGTCACTAGATTAATTATTCTTGGCATGTCTTGGATAGGGAAAAGGACAAGGTTAGGGGATTATGCTCTTCTCTTTTAGAGAATTAGAAACCCAGATCTTGTGGTCCCAAACCTCACATTTTATTTAATCCTTTAGAGGGCCTACCAACGAGGTAAAAAGATCCTAGGAATGACCCAACTGGGGACAAGTCTTAAGCCGACTCTTCCACCCCACTATAAAAAATGACACTTACTTGAGGTTAAAGCCTCGAAAGACATAGATGTGCTTGTTCGTTGGATTCATTCCATGAACATTCTTTGATTTTTTGTAGAGTAGAGCCTCTTGAATCTTTCTTGCGAGACTACACATATCAGGGTACTCATAGGTTTAATAGCCTCAATCCTACTTGTAGGACTATGGGAGGCAGTTGTGAATTGATGTCTTGATTAACCATCTAAGCTAGTTTTCTACCAATCTACCTCCAAAGGATTTGTAGTACTTGTGCAAGGTGAATAGTAATCACCCCAAGATAATCATTATATGGAGCCCTCCTTGATGCTTGAACTTGGCTAATATGGGCTTCAATATCCATTGCGCATTGTTGGACAGTAATATTCTGAGGAGTCTCTAAGTGTGTTCCTAAGTGAATGAGGAAGTAATATATCTCTTCTCCTAGTTAGGTTAGGCTAGGTGTATTTGAATCATTGAGTCAGTTTTGAATTGTTTGTTGTGATTGTGAGCCTATTGCTATGTTAAACACCCTTAGACAATCCAAACACAAAATTGGAAAAAATGGACAGGAAATTTGAAAAACCAAAAGAGACTGAAAACATAAAAAAAACTTGAAAAACTGATGCAAAATCCTTTTTTGGTGTAAATAGTCATCTATACCCTTCAATTGTCGTACGACAATTGTTTTGTTCCACCAAGTTTCATATCAAAACCCCCCAAGTGTCGTACGAGAACCATTACACTGTCGTACAAGAATTGCTAGGCATCTAAAAGAAAAAATTATTCCTGGCATCAAGTGTCATATGATATTTTGCACAAATTGTCAAAAACTCCAAATCTTGTCAGAAAACCTATCAATAGTCATCCGTAGTCAAAATATTTCAGAAAACCCACTATGCCAGGTATAGAGAAAAGAAATAGAAAATACATCTTATTTTCCCAAAAGTGATCTATTTAGCTTGATTTGTCATCTGATTGATCAGTCTGAATCACATCTCATCCTATGCCAAAAGCCTTGTCAAAAAAACCTTAATTCATCATCTCAAAATGGCTAATTTTTGTGAATTTGTGTCCACCATCCTTTGGGCATCTACCCATACATCTTGAGCATACTATCCTTCATTTACGTTCCATCAATCTTTTCATTAATAATTCAAGCCAATCTTGACAAGGTTGTGTTAGCCCATTTTCATGTCACAACTAATTTCCTTATAAAATGGTCTACCCCTGCAAAACAATTCATGGTCGTAGCATGTTTCTTTTGGTCCCTACAATCATTTTTGTGTCCCTAGCTTTGAAACCCTTGCAAAAATTCAAAAAACTAGCTATTGTAATGAAAAACCCTAAGTTTTTCGTTGGTCCTGTTCTAATTTTAAGTTACTTTTTTGGCCACTTAAAATTTCATAAACGCATGTGCTTATAAATTTTTATCACCACATGGGGTCATGTCCTTTAATTTTTCCTAGGCCGGTCCCTGTTTTATTTTTCCTAAGTCCCTAGCGCTTTAATATTTCCCTATGCCTACGTCTGCCAGGATAAATTTTACTAAGTGTCGTCCTCTTGAAAACTTGTGGCTATCACATAATCTTATAGCTTCCTGTTTTCAGAGTTTCTGACATGTGATCATGTGATGAGGTGACATCTGTCCCGGTGGGCCCGTCTTTGACTATCACTTGTTGTTGAGGTTGCAACTTATGATTTGATAGAGCATAATGAAGTGTCAGCGGGACCCGACATCTCAGTCTCCTTTTGATCGAGTGGCTGGCGTAAGAGTGCAAGGAATATTCCTCCCCTATCAAATCATGTGACATCCGTTGATTTTGCATCTGACCAAAGGTTGTCAGTGGGTCCACTACCAGCTGTGTTGAGATGGCGTCTTCCCATTGGTTAATAGGGATGGTGAGTTGGCTACTTGTCAGGTGGGCCCGATATCTTCTGGCTCTGCGACTAGTTAAGGTTCGACCAGGATCTATGATTGTCGTTATACTGTTGATGAAAGATGCATGGGTTTTAACATAGCGGTCTAACGATAGCCCTCCGATCTCCTAAAGGACTAAACAGAGTAGGTCCACTACTACATGGTACAAATGGTAGCTTTTTACTGGTTACAAAGAAATGAGGTGGATGCCCTGTCAGAGTGTTTACCACAATGGAAGAAAAGTCAAAGGGGCCCACTTGTCAGTTCTTTGAAACATGGCATTATTTGATTCAACAAGTTGGTTGATGCAGCAGGGTGGGGTCGTGCTTCGGTGGCATTAGTGAAGGATTCCAAATCTACAACGGGTGCATAATCTCAAAGAATCTTTTGAGCCCTTCAGATCATGCGCCAACCGTCTGATTCTCTAGGTGTGTTGACATGGACTTGTATGCGGGTCCACCAGTCTCAGTGGAGTTAATACGCTGTAGGATCTAACGATTGTCATGATACCATTGATTGGAGATGCACATGCTTTATGCCAACACTTTAGCGATAGCTTTTGATTCAATTTTGGCTATGTGCTTCGTGGTGGTGGTCCTGGTGTCTGACAGGGATGATGTGGGGGATTTTTAGTGGTCTGCATGTTTCTGATTGTGTTGTGTCAGTGGGGCCACCGGTTTGTAAAGAGGTTAAAGTGCCCCGTGATCTCTTGGCTGTCATTACACTGCAAGGGTAAGTTGCATGATGGATAAGTCAGTGGTGTAGCAATAGCCATCGATCTTCACTAAAGATGGAAAGCCTGCAGTGGGTCCTTTGTCAATGGTGACTGGGTAGATATGGTGAATGGTATAGCGACAAGTGGCATAAAGTGGGCCCAGGCTGGGGTCTTTTTAAAAGGTAAATCATAAAGCCTGTGAAAAGGAAAGATATGACGGTCAAGGTTTAAAGTTGATCCAAATTTAAATGTCAACTGCTGATTTGCTGCTAGTGCTTGGAATTGACCATTGTATTTCAAATTCAAATTTGTAGAGGGTTTCCAGTGACAGGAAGTACCAAAATTTATGGTTTTAGAGGCCGATTTTGATTGGTTTGGTGGTGTTGGTTGTTGTAGACTGATTCGAGGGTCTTTGTGGTCCGTAGCATGATGTTTTTGTACTAGGAGAGGTGTGGTTTTGTGCTCGAGGTGTGTTTTTAGGTGGCTGATTTGACTGGTTTTCATGGCAATTCCTTGTTCTTCTGTATTGTTCTCGCAGATTTTGATGATTGCAAATCTGTTTAAGATTTATTTTCTTCGAGTTGCCTGTGTCTCTTCCCCTGCAATAAATTTTGATGTAATTTTTGGCTAGTTGGGTAGTTGAAACCCTAACCCTAGTCACCCGAAGCTTGATGCATCATCTTTGAGGATTGCAAGGTGCCTAGGGGTATAAGTAGTGTATTTTTTTATAGAGTCAGGGTTCTGAAAAGTTTGGAAACATTCTGGTTTTTAGTTCCATGAAGGGTCCTTTTCCTGTATATATTTTCCTTCTTCTCTGCATATAGATTGTTCCCTCTTTCCTTTCTGGTTTGGAGAATATAATACAAATTGTAATAGCTTGTTTTATGCATGAGATTCAATATATTTCTACTATTATCAGATTGTCTCCATCTTGGGTTTTAGACTTATTGATTAAAGCATCAAGGGTGTTTCAACCTTTCTATTTGCATTTCCAATGTGTTTGCAATAGAGTTTTTTTCGTAGAAGCAACTAGGTCTAGGATTGGTTTTCAAGTGTGTATGAGCTGAGGTATCAAGGGTGTCTCATGCTTGTCTTCCAGTGGATGCTGGTTAATGTATTGCTTGTTTATAGATCTCTTCTTAGGGGAGGGTTAAAATCCTTTGAATGGGTGATAACACATTTGGGTACACAAGTGGTTTGATAATGTATGATCTGATCAATGGTGTATGGTTGATGTAAGGCACCACCATATTTGAATATATTGTCTTCTTGTTTCATAAGCTCTCTATTGCAGTGAGGTATTTGACTCTGTTGCCCATTGGATAAGGCACTAGTCTATGAGAGATTAGGGATATTTTAGGAGTGCTTTCAACCCAACATCAATTATTCAAATCAAATACCTTTCCCTTTCATGTTGGTAGTGGTAGTAGGAAGTCCTCTCTAGTCTTCAGACTCATTCTATGAAAATAGGCCTATTGCATAAGAATTGTTTTCATTAGGGTACAGGATACCCAAAAGGGTTTGAAGACTATTCCACATTAATCTATATGTAGGCCTATTATTTATCATGAGGTGTCTTGTGTGTGCAGATAAGGCAATACCCACCTAAGTGATGTGGAGCTCAAAGAAGAAGGAAGATTCCTTTCAATCCTCATTAATTGGACTATTTTCTTGTCAAACTTGAGTGTCTAACCTGAGATTCAAGCCCATCTATTGATTCAAGTTTGGTCCTGCAAGGAAAAGCTCCAACAAACTGGTGACTCTCTTAGGGGTTGAAATAAGTTTACCAATAAGAGTATCCCAGAGTCTTGCTATATTTCATTTTGGGGAAGAGTCTCATAAATGTCATAATCTGAAAGTTGTTTTTAGATCTGCAAATGTATTACCTAGATTTGTTGTAAAGATTCAAAATTATTATATGTGACTTTTCTATGAGGAGTGCCTAGAATCTGTTGGTGCCTCAAAGGAGATCAGTAAAAATTTGTGTCCACCGAAAAAGGGGGGTGGTGACTTTGTACTAGAATGAGCCTGAGGTGTGTAGCCTTATTTCAGATTTCAGTCAAATGTGAAGAGAGCAACAACAATCAGAAAAGGTTTCTAGGTATTCTCCATTAAATATTTTGTGTGTTTGCATGGTCCTTATCAAATGGTTTTGTCATTAAAGAAAGGACATATAAATGTGGAGTATGTAGGAGGGGTTCGGTGACAAAAGAAGATTAGTTTCAAGTATAGATTTCCCGTCATTAGTCTTGAAGATCTTCAAGTGGATGTGCAAAGGCTGTAGCTAGTGATGGAAGTTCACCGGGTTTCTTTTGTCAAAGGATATGTACCATTTTGCTATGATGGCATACCTGGTTTCCCTAATAAGATCCCTGATTGAATCAGGAGATATTTACCAAAGTATGATAGGGACCAGTATCAGTCAGCAAGGAAGCATGTTCAATGCTTTGCTGATGTGATGTGTGATTTTGATGTTTGCCATGAAGACCTATGGATGAAATTGTTTGTTCAAACTTTAGAAGGTGATGCTAGAGACTGGTCTCTTTTCTACCAGCATGTTCAATTTCATCTTGGAGTGAGATGAATTTGGCCTTCATGGAGGAATTTGGAGAAAGGGTAAGCATATCTGATTCTTATGATAAGTTTTTAAAGATTCATATTGAGAGTGATGAACTTGTCCCTCAATTCAATATCAGATTTGCAAAAGTATTGAATGAAATCCCTGAGATTTATAGACCCAATGATTAAGTATGTATGAATGTCTACTTTGATGCATTTGGTAAGAAAATGAACTACTTGCTGAGGGATAAAGAACCTAAGTCATTATATCAGGCATTTATAACTGCAATGGACATTAAAAACAATTTGAAATATGGATTGACCAGAGGTCATTTTTCCATGAATGTATGCCAGTATAATGAATATGGAAGAAAAGAAGAATGTAGTGTCGATACTACAATTCCAAATCTATGTATCGACACTTTTTTTGTAGTTTGTAATCAAGTTGAAATTTCAAATAAGAATATGTGTATAAATGAACTGTTGAGTCTTTTTCTACTGATGAGACATGTGTTCAGGATGCTATAGTAGTAAGATATATTCCAAACCTTGGTAGAATTGAGTAGTGTGATGGTGTTTTGAGTTGTGAATTAGCCACTGTAGTCAATTCTTGTAATTTTGATTATAAGCATGATTTTGCTAATGTTCTTAGGCATGAAGTTGCTGCTTCTATATCTCAGTGTTATACAAATGAAGAGGCTGAAAGTTGTGTCTCTACTGATGAGTTCAAATTTGATGTACAAGATGAGGAATGTGATTCAAAGATATATCAGTCATAGTTAGAGGAACATAGTGCTGAAAGTGGTTACTCAAGTGAGAGTGATGAAGGCAGTGATCTTGAGGTGTCTTCATATGAGTCAGATGCAACATGGGATGAATAAAGTAATGATGGAAGTGAACACTCCTTTAATAGTGAAGGTATGTTTTCCCTTTCTGAATCTAAAAATGAAAATGCATCTCAATTTGTACATTATACAAATCAGTTTGAATATGAGGATGTTGAGAATGTTTTTTCCTCAAAGTTTGAAGATAAGGAAATGGTAATTCAATGTGATATCAGTGAGGATGAACATGAAGATTTGAGTAAAAGGTTATCTAATGGTCTTGCATTGGATAATGAGGTTGCAACATATAATAGAGAGTTTAGGAGTGAACCATGGTTTTTCTATGATGGTTTTCCTAAACAAGATAATGAAGAAGATGCAATTATAGACACTATATGCTTGGTAGGTGATATTGATTGTAAATCTTCATATAGTTTTGATTTTCTTGGTGTGCTGAGAATCTCCATGGAGACGAAATGGGTAGTGAGTTTAAAGTGTTTTCTAATACTTTATATGATGAGGACTATGATGATGATCAGCCCATTTTTTGTCATAATGTGCAACAAGAAGTATTACATGGAATTATCAATCCATTGTTTGAAGAACACACAGAGGGCTCAAATGTAGCAGAATTTGATGATGATGACATGTGTAAGTATAAGCCTAATTATTCTTTTGAACTCCAAATAGCTACACCTGAGGATATGCATAGTCAAGGTATGAATGAAGACTTTTATCAAATAAAGTATGTGAATTTTTCATTTCAGATTGATGACATAGATGAATCAATAGATAAAGATTAGTTTCAGTTTGATGACTATGTTCATGAGCATGCTGAGTCTTACTTTCATAGTGAGAAAGATGATGAAAATGTTTCAGATTTTTACATGCACTATGGGAATGACTTGACAAAAATTTTGTTTTGCCTAATGGATTGATTGAAAATATTGATATGATTGGTGAAACAAATGGGAATAAAATTTTTTTCTTACCTCAAGAAGAAAGAAATGAAAATCAGGTATATGATAGAGGTAAGAAGTTTTGAAAATTTTTGGTGATTCAGGGCTGTCATTTGTACATAATAGGAGTAGTTTTCCTATTTTCAATAAGTTTTTCAAGAAGGTTTTTTGGGTGGTCTGCTTCTCCCAGAGATCTGAATTCTTGCCATGCTTGCAAGAGGCATGCATCCCTAGAAAGAGCCACTGTTAGCCCATTTTCATGTCACAGCTAATTTTCTTAGAAAATGGTCTACCCCTACAAAAAATTTCATGGTTGTAGCATGTTTCTTCTGGTCCCTGCAATCATTTTTGTGTCCCTGGCTTTGAAAACCTTGCAAAAATTCAAAAAACTAGCTGTTGTAATGAAAAACCCTAAGTTTTGCCCTGGCCCTATTCTAATTTTAAGTTACTTTTTGGGCCACTTAAAATTTCATAAACGCATGTGCTTATAAATTTTTATCACCTCGCGGGGTCGTGTCCTTTAATTTTTCCTAGGCCGATCCCCGTTTAATTTTTCCTAAGTCCCTAGCACTTTAATATTTCCCTATGCCTAGGTCTACCAGGATAAATTTTCCTAAGTGTTGGCCTTTGGAAAACTTGTGGCTATCGCATAAACTTATAGCTTCCTATTTTCAAAGTTTTTGACATGCGATCATGCGACGAGGTGACATCTGTCCCGACGGGCCTGTCTTTGACTATTGCTTGTTGCTAATGTGGTAGCTTATGATTTGATAGAGGTTAATGAAGTGTCAGTGGGACCTAGCATCTCAATCTCCTTTTGATCTAGCGGTTGGCATAAGAGTGCAAGGAATATTCCACCCCTATCAGATAATGCGACGTCCATTGATTTCTCATCTGACCAAAGGTTGTCAGTGGGTCCACTGCTAGCTGTGTTGAGATGGTGTCTTCCCATTGGTTAATAGGGATTGTGAGTTGGCTACTTGTCAAGTGGGCCTGATATCTTCTGACTCTATGACCGATTAAGGTTCGAGCAAGATCTACGATCATCGTTATACCGTTGATGAAAGATGCATGGGTTTTAATGCAGCTGTATAACGATAGTCGTCCAATCTCCTAAAGGACTAAACGGAGTGGGTCCACTGATACATTACACAAATGGCAGCTTTTTATTGGTTGCAGAGAAATGAAGTGGATGCCCTATCAGAGTGTTTACCATAGTGGAAGAAAAGTCAAAGGGGCCCGCTTGTCAGTTCTTTGAAACATGGCAGTATTTGATTCAACAAGTTGGCTGATGCAGTAGGGTGGGGTCATGCTTTGGTGCCATCAGTGAAGGATTCAAAATCTATGGTGGGCACATGATCTCAAAGAATATTTTGAGCCCTTCGGATCATGCACCAACCATTCAATTCTCCAGGTGTGTTGAGGTGGACTTGTCTGTAAGTCCGCCGGTCTTAGGGGAGTTAATACGCTATAGGATCTAATGGTTGTCATGATACCATTGATCAGAGATGCACATGCTTTATGCCAGTGCTTTAGCAATAGCTGTCAATTCACTTTTGGCTATGTGCTTTGTGGTGGTGGTCCCAGTGTCAGACAAGGATGATGTGGGGGCTTTTTAGTGGTCTGCATGTTTCTGACTATGTTGTGTCAATGGGGCCACTAGTTTGTAGAGAGGTTAAAGTGCCACATGATCTCTTGGCTGTCGTTACACGGCAAGGGTAAGTTGCACGATGGATAAGTTAGTGGTGTAGCGATAGCCATCAATCTTCACTAAAGATGGAAAGCCTATGGTGGGTCCTTTATTAGTGGTGACTGGGTGGATATGGCAAATGGTATATCGACAAGTGCAATAAAGCGGGCCCAAGCTAGGGTCTTTTTAAAAGGTAAATCATAAAGCCCACAAAAAGAAAATATCTAATGGTCAGGACTTAAAGTTGATCCAAATTTAAATGTCGACCGCTGATTTTTTGCTAGTGCTTGGAAATGACCGTTGTATTTCAAATTCAAATTTGCAAAGGGTTTCCAGTGACAAGAAGTACCAAAATTTATGGTTTTAGCAGCTGATTTTGATTAGTTTGGTGGTGCTAGTTGTTGCAGACTGATCCAAGGGTCTCTATGGTCGGTAGTATGCTATTTTTGTACCAAGAGAGGTGTGGTTTTGTGCTTGAGGTGTGTTTGTAGGTGGCTAATTTGACTAGTTTTCATAGAAATTCCTTTCTGTTCTATACTATTCTCATAGATTTTGATGATTGCAAATCTGTTTGAGATTTATTTTCTCTGAGTTTCCTGTGTCTCTTCCCCTACAATAAATTTTGATGTAATTTTTGGTTGGTTGTGTAGTTGAAACCCTAACCCTAGTCACCCAAAGCTTGGTGCATCCTCTTTGAGGATTCCAAGGTGACTAGGGGTATAAGTAGTGTGTTTTCTGATAGAGTCGGGGTTTTGAAAAGTTTGGAAACATTCTAGTTTTTAGTTCCATGAAGGGTCCTTTTCTTGTAGATATTTTACTTCTTCTTTGCATATAGAGTGTTCCCTCTTTCCTTTCTGGTTTGGAGAATATAATACAAATTGTAATAGCTTGTTTTATGCATGAGATTCAATATATTTCTATTGTTATCAGATTGTCTCCATCTTGGGTTTTAGACTTATTGATTGAAGCATCAAGGGTGTTTCAGCCTTTCTATTTGCATTTTGAATGTTTCTGCAATAGAGTTGTTTTTGTAGAAGCAACTAGGTCTAGGACCGGTTTCCAGTTGTGTATGAGATGAGGTATCAAGGGTGTCTCATGCTTGTTTTCTACTGGATGCTGGTTAATGTATTACTTGTTTATAGGTCTCTTCTAAGGGGAGGGTTAAAATCCTTTGAATGGGTTATAACACATTTGGGTACACAAGTGGTTTGATAATGTATGATCTGATCAATGGTGTATGGTTGATGTAAGGTACCACCATATTTGAATATATTGTCTTCTTGTTTCATAAGATCTCTGTTGCAGTGAGGTATTTGACTCTGCTGCCCATTGGATAAGGTACTGGTCTATGAGAGATTAGGGGTATTTTAGGAGTCCTTTCAACCCAAAATCAATTATTCAAATCAAATACCTTTCCCTTTCATGTTGGTAGTGGTAGTAGGAGGTCCTCTCTAGTCTTTAGACTCATTCTATGCAAATAGAGCTATTTCATAAGAATTGTTTTCATTGGGGTATAGGTTACCCAAAAGGGTTTGAAGACTATTCCACAATAATCTATCTGTAGGCCTATTATTTATCATGAGGTGTCTTGAGTGTGTAGATAAGGCAATACCCGCCTGAGTGATGTGGAGCTTGAAGAAGAAGGAGGATTCCTTTCAATCCTCATCAATTGGACTATTTTCTTGTCAAACTTGAGTGCCTAACCTGAGATTCAAGCCTATCTATTGATTCAAGTTTGGTCCTACAAGGAAAAGCTCCAACAAGTTGCATCACTTGATATTTCCTAAATCAGATTATTTGTCAGTTGTCTTATCTTTCTCTAAAGATTCATCTAAGGTTAATGGTGGAAACTAGAGCTTCCTCACATAGAAAACTAAGAGAAGAACCAAAGACATCAGCTTCATCTTCTCTTATTTCTTAGACATTTCATCAGCCATACGATACCAATATTTATGAGGAAGACACCCTTGGCAATTTGTGTTTAAAAGGAGGTCACACATCCCCACCCAAATCAACACAAGATCCAAATCAAAATGTTTCTATGTCTCAAAGAATAGCTAGCCATGGATCACAAGGTCACAACTTTGAGGAAGAAGGAAATCAAGAACCCATACCTTCTAAAATTTCATAATACTGAGATGATGATCTCTTTAAGAAAATGATGAAACACTTCTTATGAGAAGAAAAAGAGACATACTTCCTTGAATTGGCATGACAAGGAGCCAAACTTCCTCACAACTTCAATGTCAATGATATAATCACACCTAAGAAAGAGACCCCTATCACAACTATGATGAAATGGATGCATGCTATGAAAGTCAAAATTAACAACCTGGAAAAAGAGAAAGAACCAAATGAATTCTCTATGGATGCACTATGTCCATTTTCATTTGATTGAAGCTTGTATATGCCACCATTCCCAAAATGGGCAGAACTACCTAAATATGACAAATATGGCTTAAATTCAAATCCTCAAGATCATTTCAGAGACTTTTTCACTCTATCCATGGATTTCATGCATGAACCAACATTCTTAATACATCTTTTCCCATTATCTTTGGGAGGAGAAACCATCAATAGGCTCTCTAAAATACCTCCCACCATCAAAACTTTTGAGGAGTTAATACAACTATTTTATCAATAATACTCCTACAACATCTAGCATCATGTAACCATGATTGATATCTATAATCTAAAATAAAAAATAGGAGAACCATTCCTGACGTTCCTCAAATGCTGGAGGAAGAAGTTCTTGCTATATCCTCGGCAAATCCTAAAAAAAGAGAAACTAGAAATCTTCGTCAACAATTTGATACCAAAAATAAATTATCATCTTCAGATGCAAAATCATACCTTATTTTGACAAAATGGTGGATAATGCCATAAAAATAGAATACATAATTGTTCACAAAGGGGATATCTTGCTTCATAAAGAAAACAAGTATGATTTAGGCTCTAGTTCCAACACCAAAGATAAAATCAAATTTTGGAACAATAAATTTTTTTTGTCACCGATAGTGTTGTTGATTACATTAGTGCTCCACCCAAAGAACCAACATTTAACCTCACTATTGGTAATCAAGCTATAAAAGCCTCATAAAAGAAACAACTGAGCTTTCTAAGAAGTTGAATGAGTACAAACCATGGGTTACAAAACAAAAACATGAGTTCACTCCTTTGGGTGAGTCCTTGGAATCTTCCATGAGAAACCTTATTGGAAAATAATATTATCACGTTACTTGAGATAAAACCATATGACCTCAAAATCAAACCTAGATGGCGCAAGGAGACTAATTTATGTGATTTCCATCAAAACAAGGGTCATAAAACTAACAACTACATGCATCTGAAATATTTTATTCCAGAAAAACTTGATGTTGAAGAAACTATGATAACTATAAGTCTCGTTGGTTCCTGAAAAGGATTTTACACTCCAAGAGACACTAATATACCTAAGACTGATTTTGAGGATGGTTTAGTTCCAAATATGGGGATATCAGTACGTAACTTGACCAACTATAGGGATAAGATTTCCCTCTTCACTTCTGGCTCTGCAAAACCAAGGTGGGTGTACCTAATCTAGTAACATTTGGTACTTTTAAGACTTTAAACTAGATTGAAAAAAGTAGATGATAGCAAGAAAGTACTAAATGATAACCAATAATTGATTGAATCTCCATTTCTATGAGGGAACTGAAACCATACACCCATGAACATAAAAGGACTTGAAAGGGATATTGATTTAGGTTTCTTGAAAAATGTAAACAACCATACCACACTTGTAACACCACAAGAGGTATTAGTTTCTGATCAGTGCCTTATCCATTGGGAATTATACCTAAAGTAGACATAGAATACAAGAAAAACTACTAGATTCATCAGAGATTCCAAGCCATAAACACAACAAACTAGACTCTTACACTACTTACAAACATCCTTCCTATTGAACCAAATGAATCTATGCTTCATTTTGAGACTTTTAACCTAATCCTAGATCAAGGCTAAGAGATAAAACATGTACACAGATAAACTCTAAGAAATGAACCATAAAATCCAAAAATTAAGAAGCACAACCAAAGGAGAGATCTGAGAATGAAAAATTGTATGAAGTATAAGGATTTAGATCCTTGTATTACAATCTGATTTAGAAAATACCATAGATAGTATGCAAAAGATGAAGAAGTTTTTTCCCTTGTGTTGATATAACTAGAAAAAAGTGTTACATTCTAGACTGAGGATGCACATTCAGCTTTTCAGTCTCATGTATTCAAGAATTTTCAACTAGCCAGCAGCCCTTTCTAAATGATCAAAAAAATTATTTTATAGAAAAAAGGATTGCAACAAGCAAAAGATCATTTAGGGAAAAATTCAAACTTCAACAACCAGATACAAGAAGAAATAAAAGAAGACAAGAAAACCTAAAAACCTAGAAAGGATTAGATCAAATCTAATGTACAATTATTTGGGTTTCACAATCACAAGCTAACTGCACTATACAAATTCAACTGATTTCTTGTTGCAGACAAAACAAAATTAAATACCACAACCACCAAGAGGACACTTGCACATATGGGGCATGGAAACAACTAGCTATCATCATACGCTAGCCGCCCTTGTGTAACAATAGTCCTCTAAATTTAAATAGGCATGGCACATCATGAAGAAAATCAAATAAGATAGCTACCCATATCTTTCTCATCAATTTTCACATCATGTAACCATCCTCAAAAATAAAATTTGATCTAACTTTGTCTTATCTATTTCACTATTCAAAACCCTATAGAAACCATGGAGAAAGATTCAAATCCTCGCAACAACGATTAACTAATCCATTTTAAAACATGACCGTTGATCTTAGTCTTTCCCGGCACATCGAGAAACTCACATAAATTGACATAACATTCAATTTGGCTTTTCAATTATCCAGCCACATCATCTCTTCCTGGAAACCAATCAAAATTGACCACCTCAGTGACACCTAGCATTCAAACCCACCACTTCATTGGTATTTATTTTTAAAGATCAGATGGTTGTCGCAATCCCACGATCATTATCTCTCAAGAACTTTTCCTTTGCAGCATCACAACCATCATAGATCTTCCCTAATATTTACTACCTTTATCCTTTAACCACGACCAGCCCTTTAACCCTAAGTCATTCAGTGAACACATGACTAAAGGTGTGCTCCAAGTCGTGGAACATTTTTCTTAACCATGGTCTGGTCTGGAGATCAGACAAATGAAGTATTTGTGTAATATCACAGTCTTTCCTTAACTCCTGGTTTGATCCAGCAAACACACAACCACCAATAGATCCATTTTCATCAAAGGTCCAGATTCTATCTCCAAGCCTTTAAACTTTAACTCAAGCTTGATCAAGAGATTATGAGACTAAACTATTCGCTAGATCTCGAAACATTTCTCTTAACCTTGATTACATTCAGAGAACATGAGATAGCCTTTATTCACCAAGTCGCTAGATATTTTACCTAACCTCAAATAAATCATGAGATCAAGTGTTAGCCATTGATCCTACTATCATCCTACCATCCTCCCTGAATTGATAGATGTTTCATGATAGCTATTTTATTTGGAGATCAAGAGATAACCATGTTCATTAGTTTGATGAATGTTTAGGCACTAACCGCAAGAATCAAGAGAACACATGAACACTGAGTCCTATAATTGTTGAATAGAAGACTAAACTTCCCGAGGAAAGAAAATAAAGCATGTGCAGAATGGGGATTTAAGTGGCTCGAAAAGGTAATGAGAAAATAGACTTTGGCTAGGGTTTTGGACTTAGAAAAATTTCATGAAGCCCTAGGACATGGATAAACCCTATTTCTCAGACCTTAAAAAATACTATGTATCCTTGTTTTTTGCATATTAGGCCATGCGATCTGAAATGGAAATTGTATACATCTTGGACTAAACCAGACTCAAGGCACATGGCATGAAACCTGATAGATCTTCTTCACAGATCAAAACAAGTTTGCAGCCAAGGCAAGAAAATTTTCTTAGGATTTTTGCTATGTCAGGAAAATGGGCTAACAATGGCTCTATCTAGGGATGATGGGTAACTTGTGCCCATGCAAGAATTCAAATTGACTAGAGGAAGCAGACCATCTATTGGACAAAAAATGATAGGGAACCTCCTCAAAAACTAGAAAATGAGCCAAGGACACCCCAAAGGAAACACATAATAGAAAAGGAAAATATTTACAAATATCTTACAAGATCAAAACTTTACTTGGTGGCCCCAGGCCACCAAAGGAAAATCAAAACCCTTCTGAGTCAAGGTTTGATTTTCATCCACATATGTAATCAACTGTATCATCTTAAAATGGAAGCACTACCATGTTGAGAGTGTTTAGCCCTTCAAGTAAGTGGTTTGGGGTCATCTCAAATGCCTTGAATTGGTCTTTTCTTGGATCTTAATTTTTCCCCATTTTCTACTTCTTTTCTGCACTTGATTCATTCATTCTAGGTGAAATTAGGGTTAGGATCTTGAGGATTCTCCTTAATTTCCCTCTTCTATTGCTCTATTTTCTAGGTATGACTTACAAATAGGTTCTCATAGTCTTTATCATGTTCATCATAGAATTTTATGCCTCTTCCTGGCACTCTATCTTGATTCTGCCCCTTTTTCCACTTTATGGCTGCCTTTTCCTAGCATTCTCGACTAAGACCCTGAGATCTATGACCTCAAGGTCAAGGATGACCTTGAGAGGTCAAGGAAGACCTTTAGGGTCAAGAAAAATTTCATCCCTAACCTAGGTTAGGGTTGACCTTGT
The DNA here is from genome assembly GCA_027943335.1 of Chamaecyparis obtusa. Taxonomy (NCBI): domain Eukaryota; kingdom Viridiplantae; phylum Streptophyta; class Pinopsida; order Cupressales; family Cupressaceae; genus Chamaecyparis; species Chamaecyparis obtusa. The sequence goes on along the minus strand of BSBK01002819.1, from coordinate 1,463,390 downwards.
CTTTGACACCACGTTCAAGTTTCAAGGTCTCATGATCTTTGGATATCGGGTTTCACAAATAATTGTTTTCCCACTTCTGGGTCAGCTGTTTTGGTCTCCAAAATGGTAAACTCTTAAATTATATTTAATTTAGGTCTATTCCTAAATTTTTTAGGCCTAATTGGAATTTAATTCCCCTAGGTGTCCCCTCTAGAGGATTTTCCCTAGATCACTATAAAAGGAAGCCTTCCTCTCTCATTTTCACATCCATTATTCACCAAGCAACTTCATGATCAAGAACTCTCAAGGAGATATTCACAAGTCATCAAGTTCTCTCTCAAGAATGATCAAGAAATTATCCATTCTCAAGAAATCATCCATTCAAGTCCTCTTCTCCATTTGAGTTCTCCATTGAAGATCAAGGATTCAAGCATTCAAGCCTTTGAAGGGATTTCATTCAAGCATTCAATATTCATCATTCAAAACCCTAGATCTAGCCATCATGGTGGTGTGATCTTCCTTCAAGATCATTTTTTCATCTCCAAAATCCATTCATTCTTCCCTCAAGGTGGATTCCAAGCATACAATCATGGAGGTTTAGATTTACATTTTTAGTTCTGATTGCAAGGTTTCATATCAGCATACTTGTTTACATTTCAAATACAATTGCATATCTATTGAATACCATAGCTTCATTGTTAGATCTATTTCTAATATTTGCTAGCATTCTCTATTCCAATTCCATTATTAAGTTTGATTCCAAACCGGGGTTTGACTAAGGCAAAACCCTCCCCAAAACAAACAAAACCATTATTCTTGCAGGTACAGGTGCGAGACGATGAATTAAAGTGCAAATCTAGGTACACTTTTTTCTAAAGTTCTGAGATCTATGAACAAAGTCAAAGATGACCTTAAATATTCTAAAGTATTCTTTGACCTTTTATTGGGGTCAAAGAGTAGCTGCTTCCAGAAAGAAAAAAATTTCTAGGTTTTCTCCATCTTGACATTTCCAATCTGAAACAGGTTGCAAAATTGCCCGAAACTATACACAGGCACCAGAAAATAGGCATTTCCAAATTAATTTCATCATGAAGTATGTATCTTATTTTACCTAATTTCAATTATTTCTAGATCTAATGTTTCTATTCCTTACAATTCAAATGTATGTGTAAAATATTGGCTTTGGGTTCTCTTTTATGGGCAAACCATTTTTCTAGGACCCCATCCAAATTTTATATTATACATTTTGGTGAACTCACGATAGACAACTCTTTCTTTTGTGGTGTTAGATTTACATTTTATGTTAGATCTTACATGCATATAAATTTTTTATCTTTGGTGGAATTAGATGCCCTATTGAGTTTGATTTTCATTTGAATGTATTTGGATATATCTAGAACTATTTTCTATGCATTTCTTTATTTTTTATCATGTTGCACAAGTTGTTCCAAAAATTTTCCAAAAATTTTGGGGTTTCACAACATCCTCCTCTTATCTTACCATTGCATGATGTTACACCTAGCAAGACTTCATCTAGTGCATGTGATGTTGCTTTTTCCTCTTTTGAGTTACCTTATAATAAGAATATATTAGAGAAAGAAGATGACCTTAGGCTATATCTCCATCATATTTCTCTTTATGGAGATGAGTTGAGGATTGATGTTAATTCTTATCCTAATATATGTCCTTTCTATGAGCCTACTTTAGAATATAATTTGCCTTCTCTCCCCTCTAGGGATCAAGATTTAGTGATTTATGGTGATCCTACAATGTGTTTTATTGGTAGGGATGATAATCCTCCTATTTGGGATGAACCTTTGAATTTGGATGTTGATTACTCTCTTCCTCATGAAACCATTGTGGATGATCCCTTGGATAAGGAAATTGATTTATACCCTCCTCATGAAGAATCTTTGATACAAGAGGATGATTTATTAATGGATGACATATTCATACATGATGATAACCCTTTTTCTAAAAGACATGTAGACATTTTAGTGAAAGATGATGACATTATAGATCCTTTACCTCCATTTGGGATTCCTTCTAGTGATGAGGCATTAGCGGAGAATGATATGAATTCCCTTAATGATCTCCCTATTAGTGATGCTCTTATGGAGAATCAAGATCTTAACTCATCTCCTCCTAGGATGTCTTCTTTGCTTCCTTTTTGTGAATCTATTTGTAGTGTGGAGACAAATAATATGATTTTTTCGAAACCCTTGTTGACTGTCAAAGGTTTTCCTCACATTGCTATCAAAGGTAAACCTATGGAGTCTTTATAGTCTTTCAATGACCATGATTATATAGCTCACACATATCGTACAAGGAATAACCCTCAACCTAATCCGGTGGTTTCTACTTATTTATCACCTTCTCAAACTATTCTTCCTCTTCCACCCCATCTTCCTAGGAAAGAGTATAATTTGATAAACCAATTGCAAAATACCCCTACCAAGATTTCTTTATGGCAGCTTCTTCAAACTTCACCTACCTACTATGAAGCCTTGTAAAAAGCTCTAGTAACTCTTCCCACTACACCTCCTAATCAAGAGAACATTAATAACTTCTTACAATTCATGCATGCTACCTTGGTTCCTCTTGACATTATATTTAATCAAAAGGATTTTCCTTCTAAAGAACTTCATAATCAATATGATGCTCTTATGGTTGATGTTTCTATCAATAAAAGTATCATTCATAAAACCTTGATTGATAATGGATCTGGGCTTCATGTTTATAGCATGGAGATTCTCAAAGTCATTAACGCTGATCTTTCAACTATCCAACATGACAATGTTCCTATACGTGGCTTTGATAAAATTACTAAGAACACTTTATGAATCATTACCTTAATTATCAAAGTGGGTATATTCATCCTGAATACACCTATTCATCTTATGCCTAGACCTCTTAATTATAACATTCTTTTGGGTAGACCTTGGTTACATGAGATACATGCTATCCCTTCCACCCTTCACCATAAAGTCAAGTTTATACATAATAACGAGATGTATATGCTTCATGTAGATGATGTTCCTAATCCTTTTCTAAATATTCAAACCCACACTACTCCTACTCCTAATAGTAATCCTTCTTCCTCTAATGTTCTTCATGACGATGATTGGGGAACCTTGGATTTTACTCCTACCTTTATTGGAGAGTATAAGGTTAATGATATTGATTTTATGAAGCAACAAAGAGAATTTGAATAGTGAGTTTTTAATTCTAAAGCCCTTCATAATAAAGTTATGTGCAAGATCATGAGGGGCCAAACTATGCCCTTAAGTGGCAATGAAAAATCAACAAATCAGGGTAAGTCAACTTGATGTGAAAATTTCAACTAGCTATGAACCTAGTATCAAAAATTTGTAAGAATAGAATCTATAGGAAATTGAATTTAGTTTCTAAACTACTAGGCCCTTTTTGAGAAAAAGTTAGTATGATTGGTGAAAAGTATAGATTTCAATGCAATAATACAAAAATTTCAGGAAAAAAATAAGAAGTAGGTGTATGTCTGACCACCTTAATCATAATCAAATGATAATATTTTATTATAAGATTTTATATATAAGTACTAGACTCATGCTTGTATGTGACGCATATTTTTTTGTAATTTTATTCCAAAAAAATAATTAATTATGAATTGTTTGCTACAATATTTTTAGAATAAAAAAAATCCCGTGTCTGACCTCCTTAACTCATTCAAAACTTTACAAAATTCAATTTTTATTTATTTTTCCTTATAGTAGGCCAAGCATAGAATGTGACGCATTTTTTGGATTTCAAAAATGTTATACCATCTGAAATTTATAGTCATTTTTCAATTAATATATAAATCAACACTTTAGAGGTAGCTTAATTAGAAAATAACTAATAATTACTTACTGAATTCAAAATTTGATAGCAATTATATCGATAGAAAGCTGATAATATCCTTAAGATACCCTTTTCATTTTATCAAATTCGAGTGAAAAAAAAGTCATCAACTACATTGTCAAAGTTTTGAACTGACATCGCCACTTTTTTCCCATCATGATCTTGCACATACCGATAACTTTGTCACTGCTTCTACCCACAATGAATCTATCAAACCTACTAAGGATGATATTTTGATAGCTATAGTTCCATTGAATCCTTCTGATATGGCTTCTTGTTATGGTCATGGTTATCATTTACTAGTTAAACAAGGATTTAATGGTTAAGACTGTGGTAAGCATAAATAGGGAATTCAAATGCCCTTACACATTGAGGGGCATGAGCATTCTTATGGATTGGGATTTAATCCTCAACAACAAATGAATGTTAACAAAATCTCAAATAATACTTCAAAACATGATGAAACTATGAAGGAATTTGACCAAGAAGTTTTTTTTCCTAAACTCCTTCATGCTAAGATGATTACTAGACCTAAACACAAAAAGAAACGTAGTCCAAACTTGAAGACTCTTCCTTTTTTTTTCTTTTTTTTTTATATCATAGATTTCATGATCACTCTACTAATGAATGTCAAGCTTTACATTATAAGGTTAGGAAGCTCATTGATAGTAATGTTATTTATATATCATGTGGCAATGAGTTATATTTAAATCCTATTTTCTCTAAATAACATTTATGTTCCTATTATGGAGCTCCACATTATGTAAACAATGTTAGCCTAATACTTGGGGGCTCATTGTCTTTCATACTATTGTGAGAAATATAATAGGTTCTCTTCCATCTTTGTTCCTACACTTGGGGGAAAGGATGTCATCTCCTTCTTTTCTATCTTTCCAGGATTCACTTCTTCCTTTAGTTAAGTATTATCTATCTATTATGTGATATCCAATCATACATGAAATTTTTGGTTTGCATTGAGGATCTTTGTCCTTAATCACAACCTCTTTCGTTGTTTGACATTGGATTTCCATGGTTGATAAATCTATCACCTTGGAAGCTGGACACTGTGCTATCCCTGACAAGGGTTACTTTTTGACTTCTTGCATGATATCTCTTTGCATTCATCCCTTCCATGGCCTCATAGGAGCTGTGACCTTCTTGGCTTGGACTGGGTATTGTCTATGGATATTGTCTTAATGTTGAAGAAGGCTTTATCCTTGTTATTTTATTTCCTTAACATGTCAAAATTGTATTTTTTTTCCATATTAAGGAGGGGGGCATATATACGGCCTCCCTTGATCTATATTATGTATTTTTGGTTCTAACCCTTTTTTTTGTAGCATGCTAAATCTCGGAAGGTAATGCACACAAGTTGCTAAATCCTAAAGAGACACACATTTTTCAATTTTCAATATTCTAAATCCTCAGAAGTTAACATACATAAGTTGCTAAATCTTGAAGAGAAATGCATTTCCAGTATGCTAAATCTTCCGAAGGTAATGCACATAAGTTGCTAAATCTTGAGGAGACATGAATTTCATATTCATAGTAATACAAGAAGGTAGATCTATGGGTATTCCAAAAGCTATCAGAAGATGCACTACAATTTCAAGGCACAGTTTATGGGTGAACCTATTGGGCTCTCCCTCTAGTGTGATTCACAGTAAGGTGGGCATCTTAGTGGGTGAGGTAATCATTTTCTCCATTCTCTCTTGTTTCTTTCATGCTAGCAGGACTGGATCATGAAGCTATGCTATTTATAGTGTTGCTATTGTTTTTCTTATGTAATCATTTATGCTTTTATGATAGCTTTCCAAATATGATATGGGTATGTGCAAGATCATGAGGGGCCAAAAAGTGGCGATGTCAGTTCAAAACTTTGACAATGTAGCTAACGACCTTTTTTTCACCTGAATTTGATAAAATGAAAAGGGTATCTTAAGGAGATTATCAACTTTCTATCGATATAATTGCTGTCAAATTTTGAATTTGGTAATTAATTATTAGTTATTTTCTAATTGATCTACCTCTAAAGTGTTGATTTATATACTGATTGAAAAATGACTATAACTTTCAGACGGTATAACATTTTTTAAATCCAAAAAATGCATCACATTCTATGCTTTCCCTACTATAAGGGAAATTTTTTTTTTTTTGAATTTCTTAAAGTTTTGAGTTAGTTAAGGTGCTCAGACATGAGAGTTTTTTATTTTGAAAATGTTGTAGAAAAAAATTCATAATTAATTTTTTTATTGGAATAAAATTACAAAAAAATATGTGTCATATCCGGGCACAATTCTACTACTTATATATAAAATCTTATAATAAAATATTATCATTTGATTATGATTAAGGTGGTCAGACATACACCTACTTCTTATTTTTTTCCTAAATTTTTTGTACTGCTGCATTGAAATCTATAATTTTCACCAATCATACTAACTTTTTCTCACAAAAGGCCTAGTAGTTTAGAAACTAAATTCAATTTTCTATAGAGTCTATTCTTACAATGTTTTTCTATTAGGTTCATAGCTAGTTGAAATTTTCACATCAAGTTGACTAACCCTGATTTGCTGATTTTTCTTTGCCACTTAAGGGCATAGTTTGGCCCCTAATGATCTTGCACATACCCATATTAGTATGAGAAATATTTTTTAGTGAGGTTTCTTATGCTAATTGATTATGGTTATTTAGTACTAACACCTATTCTTTTGGTTTTCTCTTTTCGTACCCTCATTCATTTATGTTGAGTTAGAATCCTTAGCCTAGGGGCTTGTATCCTTAGCTAAGTGTTATTTTATCTCATTGTGAATCAACTTGGATATCCTCTTTCTTCTCCTTTACCAAGAGTTTGCATCGAGTCCATACTCTTGCTAAAGTGGGGGCTTAATGTATTGTCTTCAAATGGAAGCACTTCCATGTTAAGAGAATTTATCCATCCGAGTAAGTGGTTTGGGGTCATGTCAACTGCCTTGAATTAGTATTTTCTTGGATCTATCTTTTTCCCCATTTTCCACTTCTTTTCTCAACTTGATTCCTTCATTCTAGGTAAAATTAGGGTTAGGATCCCAAGGATTCTCCTTAATTTCCCTCTTCTATGGCACTATTTTCTAGGTAGGAATTAAAAATAGGTCCTCCTATCCTTTATCATGTTTATCATAGGATTTTGTGCCTCTTCCTGGCACTCTACCCTGATTCTGCCCCTTTTTCCACTTTTTGGCTACCTTTTCATAGAATTCTGGACCAAGACCCTGAGATCTGTGACCTCAAGGTCAAGGAAGACCTTGAGAGGTCAACAAAGACCTTGATGGTAAAGGAAAACCTCATCTTTGACCCAGGGTCCAAGGTCTCGTGATATCTGGATGTTGAGTTTCAGAAAGAATTGTTTTCCCACTTCTGGGTTGGTTGTTTTGGTCTCTGAAATGGTAAAATATTAAATTATATTTGATTTAGGTCCATTCCTAAGGTTTGAGGCCTAATTGGAATTTAATTCCCCATTGTGGCCCCTCTAGAGGCTTGTGTCCTCGATCACTATAAGAGGAAGCCTTCCTCTCTCATTTTCACATTTATTATTCACCAAGAAACTTCATGATCAAGAGTTGTTGAGGAGATATTCACAAGCCATCAAGTTCTCTCTCATGAAAGATCAAGAAAGCATCCATTCTCAAGAAATCATCCATTCAAGTCCTCTTCTCCATTCAAGTTCACCATTGAAGATCAAGGATTCAAGCATTCAAGCCTTTGAAGGGATTTCATTCAAGCATTCAAGATTAATCATTCAAAACCCTAGATATAACCATCATGGTCGTGTGATCTTCCTTCAAGATCCTTTTTTCATCTCCAAGATCCATTCATTCTTCCCTCAAGGTGGATTCCAAGCATACAATCATGGAGGTTTAGATTTACATTTGTTAGTGTTGATCCCAAGCTTTCATATCAACATACTTGTTTACATTTCAAATACAATTGCATATCTATTGAATATCATAGATTCATTGTTAGATCTATTTCTACTACTTGCTAGCATTCTCTATTTCAATTCCATTATTAAGGTTGATTCCAAATTGGGGTTTGACTAAGGAAAACCCCTCCCCCCAATAAACAAAACCATTTTTATTGTAGGTACAGCTGCGAGATGATAAATGAAAGTGCAGATCTCGATACCCTTTTTGCCAAACTTTCGAGCTCTGTAAACAAAGTCAAAGATGACCTTCAAAATTTTGAAGTAGTCTTTAACCTTTTATCGGGGTCAAAGACTACCTACTTTGAGAAAGACAAATGTTTTATGGGTTTTCTCTATCTCGGCATTTCCAATCTAGGGCAAGTTGTAGAATTGCTCGAAACTGTACATAGGCACCAAAAAATAGGTATCTCCAAATTAATTTCATCGTGATGTATGTATCTTATTTTATCTGATTTCAAGTATTTCTAGATTTACATTCTAACCCTTACAATTCAAATGTATGTGTAAAATATTGGCTCTTTTATGGGAAAACCATTGTTCTAGGACCCCATCCATATTTATATTATACACCAACCACCTAAAAATTTCATGACATTGTTGCTACCAACATATGTGAATATCTATGGGCTGAAAAATGAAGCCATATTTGTAATTGCCCATACTCTTCTAGTCACAACTACCATATTCACACTCCAAGAAGTATGGGACATCATTTACTTCTTCCTAATGAGTGGGAACAAAAAAATTATCTATTAATACATCAGGGAATGAAACATAATAGTTACCATGCATTACTAGGAACTCACTTGGTTGAGAATGAACTAGACCTTCATATGTATCTTCATGAAATGATTCAGCCATTGAGCAACTTGGTTCCACCATGATATCTTCACTATCTAGATCATGAACCAAGTGAATGTCTATTTCACAATTTTTTTGACATAGGGACAATTGATATACATCATCATTTCTATCTTAGAATTTACTGTCCCAATCATTAAAGACCAAGTCCTCGATACTGTCACCTTCACTATCATATTTGGAAAAATAAGGAAAAGGATATGAACAAGAAACTTGCTCATCACTAGAATCTTTATGACAAGAAAACACACTATCATGGCCTTCAACCTCTTCTTTTGTAGGCTTATTATATGAGGGGGACTCATGCAAACATGAATCATTATCTTCATCATTTTGAACACCTACCTCATTATCAATGTCAAAAGATATATCAATAGGGTCTAATATTTGGTGACAACATAGATGTGTACATTTATTATTTTTAGCTATCAAAAAATCAGAGATCTCATCACTATTGATAAAGGGGAGCCCAACTCATCCTCGGTATCTTCACTCAAATAATCTTGGCTTTCAAATTCAGACATCTCTGAACAAGTTGAAGATCTTGCATACAATGATTCTGATTCCTACTCACTACTACAATCTGAATACTCCTATGATAAAAATTTATCATTCTAAGAAATACATTTAACATTAAACATGGATTGCTCTAGAATATTTCTTGTATTCTTTTCTTGCTGATGATCCTTTTGCAACTTTTTCCATTCATCATCATCAACAAACTCTTCTAAGAAAAACCACTAGAAATCAGTCAATGAAGAGATGCATTTTGGGGGTAAATTTAAATACCAATCAGATTGAACCCCTTTAATGGATCTCCCAAAAAACATCATACTAATATCCTCCTCATAGATCTGATGCTTCATAGTAAATATTAAGAATGCTAGGACATGTTGTAATGTTGATTCAGACTGACCATCAAAAAACTAGAATCAGATCCATGAGCTCACTAGGAAAAGAATTGGGGGATCTTGGAAGATGAGCATAACTTAAAGCTCTATCCAAATTGATAAAATAAAGCCTTCTAGACTTGCTTTCTCCATGGTTATCTATCTAATTTGAAACAAGATGAGAACCACTCATCTTATCTCACTCTTCCCTTTACACTTGTGTTGAACACTTGATAGGGAAACATTCTTCACTACTGATTTTCATAAAAGAAAGGAACATGAAAATAAAAATACCTGGAAGTACTCCAGTTGAAACTTAGCTTATTGATTAGGAAGTAGGGCAGATCTAGATCCTTCTTTTCTTGTAGATTTACCACCTCCTTGAAGAGGAAAATATTATACTAAGTTTTGTATCTCCTTCCAATCAACACAAAACTTCACCAGGATTCTATACACTGTTTATCAAGGACTACACTGATCAAACAGAGAACTTAGAGTTTCCACCCACAACTAGGTGAGATGATTTGAAAATTTTAAAACTAACTCATACACTTCAATGGAAACCATTGGATAAATAAATAAGTAGGCCATGAGTCTAGCTCATCTTGGAACCTGCATTACTTAAGCTTTACTTAACATATCCCCAACAAAGTCACCATCTTTTTGGTGAGTCAGATGGGCCAAATCAATCTGGGTTATATAATATTGATAATATATAATGTAACCATAACAAGAGATTCTCAACATATTTTACTTTGTTATGTTCATCCAAGAAGAGTCACCATCTTGTTGGTTCCTGAAAAGGATTTTACAGTCCAAGAGACACCAATATACCTAAGACTTATTTTGAGGGGTTAGTTCCAAATATGGGGATATCAGTAGGTAACTTGACCAACTATAGGGAAAAGAATGCTTTCTTCACTTCTAGCTCTGCAAAACTAAGGTGGGTGTACCTAATCCGGTAACATATGGAACTTTAAGGACTTTAAACTGGATTAAACAAAGAAGATGATAGAAAGAAAGTACTAAATGATAACCAGTCATTCATTGACTCTCCATTGCTATGATGGAACTGAAACCATACACCCATGAACATAAAAGGACTTGAAAGGGATACTGATTTAGGTTTCTTGCAGAATGTAAACAACCATGCCACACTTTTAACACCACAAGAGGTATTAGTCTCTGATCAATGCCTTATCCATTGGGCATTATACCTAAAGAAAACATAGAATACATGAACAACTACTAGATTCATCAGAGATTCCAAGCCATAAACACAACAAACCAGACTCTTACACTACTTACAAACATCCTTCTTGTTGAACCAAATGAATCTATTCTTCACCTAGAGACTTTTAACCTAATCTTAGATCAAGGCTAAGAGATAAAACATATACATAGATAAACTCTGAGCAATGAACCAGAAAATCCAAAACTCAAGAAGCACAACCAAAGGAGAGATCCAAGAATGAAAATTTCTATTATGTATGAGAATTCAAATCCTTGTATTACAATCTAATTCAGAAAATACCATAGATAGTATGCAAAAGATCAAGAAGGTTTTTCTCTTGTGTTGGTACAACTAGAAAAAAGTATTACACTCTGGACTGAGGATGCACATTCATCTTTTAAGCCTCTTATGTTCAAGAATTTTCAGCTAGCCAACAGCCCTTTCTAAATGATCAAAAAAATACTTTTATAGAAACAAGGATTGCAACAAGAAAAAGATCATTTAGGGAAAAATTCAAACTTCAAAAACCAAATACAACAAGAAATAAAAGAAGACAAGAAAGCCTGAAAACCTAGGAAGGATCAGATTGAATCTGATGTACAATTATTTGGGTTTCACAACCACAAGCTAATTGCACTATACAAACTCAACTAATTTCTTGTTGTAGAAAATTTAATGTCAGGACAACCAAGAGGAAACTTGTGCATATGGGGCATGGAAACAAATAACAGTCATCATACCCTAGCCGCCCTTGTCTAACAATAGTCCTCTAATTTTAAACCGGCACATGGCACATCATGAAGGAAATCATATCAAACGGCTACCGATATCTTTCTCATTAATTTTCACCTGTAACCATTCTGGATAATCAAATCTGATTTGGATGTGTCGTATCTATTAAACTATTCAAAACCCTCTAGAAACCCTAGTAAAAGATTCAAATCCTAGCAGCAATGGTTAACTGATGCATTTTCAAACATGATCATTGATCTTTGTCTTTCCCAACAAATTAGATGACTCACATAAATTGACATAACGGTCAATTTGGCTTTTAAAAGTATCAGGCCACATCATCTTTTCCTAGAAATAAATCAGAATCAAGCACCTCAGCAACACCTAGCATTCAGACCCACTGCTTCATTGGTCTTTGTCAGTTGGAAGATCAGACGATTATCGCAATCCCATAATCATTATATTTCAAGGACTTTTCCTTTGTGGAACATTTTTCTTAACCGTGGTCTAGTCTATAGATCACGTGAATGAAGCATTCATGTAATCTCACAATCTTTCCTTGACCCCTGGTTTGATCTAGTGAACACATGACCACTGCTCGATCCATTTTCATCAATGGTCCAAATTCTATCGCCCAGCCTTTAAAATTTAACTCAAGGTTGATCACAAGATCACATGACTGAAGTATTCGCTAGATTGCAGAAAATTTCTCTTAACGCCAGTTACAGTCGGAGAATACAAGACAACCTTTATTCACCAAGTCACTAGATATTTTACCTAATGTCAGATAAATCATGAGATCAAGTGCTAGCCGTTGATCCTGTTATCATCCTAAGGTCCTTGCTCATTCGCTAGATGTTTCATGACTTAGCCTTTTCATTTGGAGATCAAGAGATAATTATGTTTACCAGTTTCTGAATGTTTGATGTAGGAGCATCCTGGGTGTAAGAGAAATCTTGCATCACCCAAAAATATTTCTAGATTTGTTTTCAATAAGGGCTATCTTATGAAGAACTACTATTTATGGAAACTTTCTATTTTTAGTAAGTTGGTCATCTGATCTCAAAATGTTCTAATTTCTTCCCCTAAGGTTCATTTTGGTCATATCAGCCTGCCAATAAAGTTTTATTGACATATCAAGTTTAGCTTTGTAGATATTGAAAATTTTGGTATTGGTAATAGGGTATAGAAACTTTGAACTCAGTTTTGAAGGCTTTAGAGGCCCTGAATGAGGTCAAAAATTTGGGTGATAGGCACTTGCATGAGTTAGGCCTGAAGAGTGCTTCGTGGCCTTTCCAGAATGGGGTTATAATAGTCAATCGGGTCAATTGGTGATGATTTATGGTCTTCAGAAGTTGGGTCACTTGAAATGGCAGAAAATGATTTTCCTTCAAAATTTATGTTTAGGTTTCAAAAGTTATTTTGAGATCATTTTGATGTAATAAATTGTAAAATAAAATAATTCTAAGTTTGGTCAGCCTTGTTGGCTAAAATTTTGGAACCTTCTCGGGTGGTGGAAATTACCTATATAAGGAAGGTTGTAGTGTTATCTTAGGTAGCTTTGGATAGTTCTGGGTAGTAGATCTGGGTATTGATTCGAGGCTTGTTCCTACAGAATATTGTAAGGGAATGCCCATGTGGCTTTGCATATTGTAATTTTGAAAATTTGTAATTCCACATTTGTGGAGATAATAAGAAGCCCATTTTGTGTTCTTGCATATTGTTGTTGTTTCTCTATTTTTGTTATGTGTTTGTGGTATTAAGGGGAGCACCCTTCATCAATGTTTAGGGACTAACTACCAGAATCAAGAGAACACACAAACACTCAATCTCATAATCGTTCAATAGAAGACTAAACTGCCCGGGAAAGAAAATAAAGCATGTGCAGAATGGTGACTTAAGTGGCTCAAAAAGGTAATGAGAAAATAGACTTTGGCTAGGGTTTTGGACTTAGAAAAATTTTGTGAAGCCCTAGGACATGGATAAACCCTATTTCTTAGACCTTAAAAAATGTTATATCTCCCTATTTTTTGCACATCAAGTCATGCGATCTGAAATAGAACTTGTATACATCATGGACTATCCCAAGCTTAGGGTGCAAGCCATGAAACCTAATAAATATTTTTCATAGATCAGAAAAATTTTGCAGCTAGGAAAGACAATCTTCTTAGGGTTTTGCAAGGATAGACCATTTTCTTATGATTTTTTCTATGACAGGAAAATGGGCTAACAAGTCCAATAATGATCATATAACATTCATGAAACCTTTTCTGAAACACACTTAAGGAGATTCATCTTCTAAACCAAACATGGGTGCTAAGGTCAATTACACTTACTCCAAGAAAAATGATTTCATCAACAAGGTAGAGCTATGAGCATCTCAATACTATAATGTCATCACCATTATCAGAAAGGACAAAGATAACAGATCGACTAATGTGGTCACTCGATCTCAAGCTTAGGTAACTCTTCTAGGACCAAACTCAAGTTCATCAAATACCCTAAAAGTACCATTCCATCTTGCATCTACTTCTGAACAAAGGGATACACCAAAATTTTCCAGTCCTAAAGAGTCCAAAACAACATCATACAACATCATCCAGAAACTCCAACACATGAATGCAAAGATATCTATATTTGAGTTGCTTCGAATCTCTCCTACACATCGAACTATCCTAGGTAAATATATGATCAATTCTAATGTTCCATAAAATCTTGATCTTGATCAATTTCAAACCATGGTGGTTCATTTGAATTCCCCTTAATATATTTCCTTTTCAGAAGAAGATGACAACACACTAAATCATCCACATAATCAACCCTTGCATATTGAAGTCCTAATTGAAAACCATCATGTCAAGAATGTTTTGATAGATGGGGGAGCTGGTCTAAACATTTGTTCTTATAAACTGGTTACACAATGGATTTTTTATAAGATTCTATTGATCCTAAAAATAAAATAAACATAAAATCATATGACGAGAAAGAAAGATCCTCAAAAGGAGTCATTGTGCTACCTATCAGAATGGGACCCGTCATTAGAGATATCACTTGTCAAGTGCTAGACCTCCCACTAGCCTATAACATCCTTTTAGGAAGGCCTTGGATTAACGAAATGCAAGCTATTCCATCCACATAACACCAATGCATCAAATTTCCTTATGATGGAGTAGAGGTCACTATACCTTCAGACATGTTAGTATCATGCAATTCTTTGAAGGAAAGTGTAAACAAACTTTTCTCACACAACAAAGAGTCTTCTCCCAAATAAGTTAACATAGCATCTACATCTAAAATGGAAGACATAGAAAAAGAAATCAAGATCAAAGATACATGCATGGGATAATACACTATGGAACTAGTTCTATCTTTCACATCGCTCCCGCTTTCAACTAAGTCTTATGGGAAACCTTCAGAAAAAGTGAAACCTGCAACTAAATAACCATAGGTTATCTTTAATGGGAGTTTCTTCATAGAAAAAGTATCCAAACAAAAATCTGATGAGGAAGAAGTTGTGTGTGCTTTTTTATACAAATATGAACCTTAGTCACAAATAGTTCAAACATGTGACTCTAAATAATTCAAGGTCCCTTCAAAATCCTATGGACCAGGACACAAACTGATCTCCAAGATGGGATATACTAGAAAAGAACCTCTAGGGAGAAGAGGCAAAGGTATCATCGAACCCATCAAACATTATGGATGAAAAAAAAAGGATACAAAAGGCATAGGTTATTAAAAGAAACATTTCCATCTCAGTGTTGATTCACCTCATGTCATAGAACAAATAGAACCAGGGATGGATAATCAAGAATAAAAGGAAACACATCATGAAGACAGTGATGATTTAGGTACCCCATATGTTTTTCCTTATGAACGTATCCCTCATAACATATTAGACCTTCTCAAAGATGATCATACACCTAAAGAGAGAATCAATGTGGTAGACACATAATAATCTACTACTCCAAAAGAACAGACTGATCCAATAGAGGAAGAAGGTATATGGGTAAGAGTTTGGACTTAGGGGACAATTCTGTGGAAGTCTTGTAGAAATGAGAGATGTCACTTGAAACGGGTGCCCATTTACAAAAAATGGGCACCTATTTTAGGTTCGGGCACCCGATCCTAAATTCAAAAAATGAGTGCCCATTTTTGAATTCAAAACGGGTGCCCGTTTCTAAATTTTTATTTATTTTTAGAATAAAAAATGCATTTTAACACTTTGAATTATTTTTTTTAAAAGCAGGCACCCATTTCTTAAGACATGAGTGGGAAGCGCACATCTGCCATAAATTTCATTCCAAATTTAGTTTGGTTTAGGCTTGGAAGAACCAAGCCTATGCCTTGACCTCCAAAAATTTGGTTAAGGCATTGGAATGCCAGATTTTTGCCTTACCATAATTCTTTGAGGGCCTTTCCGATCGTATCATTTTACAAAAAACCCATTAGAGTTCTCATTGTCCTAATTTCAAAAATGTAAATTTCATAGTGATGTGATTATTTTTACTATTTTTGCATTATTTAATAGTTAAAAGTGGTACCTAAATGTAAAATAGTGAGGTTCACTAAAATGTTAATAACTTTTTTGTTTTTAGGTTTTTTGGAAAATAAATTATATGAGACCAATCTAGATACAATTCTTTTGAAGATAAATTTTATTTTATTTTTTGAAAAAATATGAAATTCTCATCAAATTATGGTGTCCGGACACCAGAGGTTTTCAAAATGTATTTTATAGTCAATTAAAAATTAATAAAAATTTTTATATTCAATTAAAAATAAGGAAAAATATGCTGACCAATATTTGGTGTCTTAGGTATACTTCCCTAGAAGGATTTGCAAAAATTCATTTATTTAAGTCAAAATATGGTGTTCCTACACGACTATGGTATGGTTCTGAAACAAGCATTTTGAAAAAATGGTTTTTAAACATTCCTACCAAAAAGCAATTTATACCATGTGGGTATTTAAATAAATTACATATTTGAAAATTAGACTCTAAGAACTACATTTCCTATTACTAATTTTTTTTGAGATTCAATCTCCAAGTGTCTCAAATTTAGACATCAATTGACAGGAAATTTGCAAAAAGGGGAAAAAACTTCCACTTTTTGCCCAAAAGTGGGACTCAACTTTTTGCAGCCACCCATACTTCTTACAATAGTTGAACATTTGGGACACTCTAGTGATTATAAGGTATATTCTCATGAGTATGAATTCCATTTATATTTGAAGGCAACCCCGCTTGGAGGATTCACCCTGATTTCACACATGTTCTTGACTTTCCCAAAGATCCAAAAGAAGAAAACCTTATAATAGAAAAGCATATAGATGTCATTCACCAATATGCACCTATGTCTGATGTGAGTCTAAAACTAAATGACAAACCTCATGAAATTGATTCACTTATTACTAACACAGGATCCAATGATGACATTGAGACACTTAATGAACTAAATATCTTGAGTAGTAATACCACCTTTGAATTCAAGATTTAGATCGGAGCCAATGATGACAACATTGTATGTGTAAACACTATAATCCAATCCTTCTATACGCTTACCATCCAATCTCCTAAACTTATTGACTAGACATCCAATGATCCAAGCCAAGATATCCATACTTTCCTAATAGACTATGCTCTAGCATGCTAACTAAATGCGTTAGAACCCATGATGACTTTCATTAGTGAACCTAGCATCAGCATGATGGAGTCAAATATCAAATATATACAGTTAAAAGAATTATAAAAAAAAAAAAGACATATCTGAAAGTGAAAACCTCTCTAAGGCATCTAAGAATGAGATATTTGATGTTCTTCCGAGTCATTTACAAGATATATCACTAGTTTTGATAGAGACAACTTAGTCTATAAATCTAGGTTCAACAGAGGAACCTCCATTAATATATGTAGCACAATATCTATCAGAAGAAGAAAAATAGGCATTCACAAAATTCTTAACAGAGAAAAAGATCAACTTTAAATGCAAATATTCAGATATGCCTTGATTGGATCATAATATCATCATGCATCATCTCTCTATTGCTCTAGGAGTTAAACCTATCAATAAAAAGTTGCGAAAGATGCACCCTTATGTTGCATTCCTTGTCAAAGCTAAGCTAGAGAAATTTCTTAGGGCTGCTAGATTTATCTGAGTCATAGATTATGTAGAATCAATCTCAAACATAGTTCCAATATCAAAACTAGTTAAATCTATCAGAGTATGCACATATTTTAGAGATGTAAAAAAAGCATTCCCTAAGGATGATTTTCCACTACCAAACATTGATATGATAGTGGATATGACTATGGGATTTGAAATGTACTCTTTAATGGACAGTTTCCCTGGATACAATCAAATCAAGATAGCTCCATAAGGTCAAGAGAGGAAAACTTTCACCTATGCATGGGGTACTTTCTGCTAGAACGTAATTCTATTTGGTCTTAAGAATGTTGGTGCTACATATCAAAGAGGCATGACATCTATCTTTCATGATATGATGCATACAAATATGGAGGACTATGTGGATGACACATTAGCTAAATCAATCAAGAGATCAAAAATCTTATCTAAATTAGGTACAATACTAGATAGAATGGAAAAATTTAGTCTCTAACTAAATCTTATGAAATATGCCTTTGATGTCACTCTAGGAATGATTCTAGGATACATTATTTCAAAGAAAGGTATTGGGGTAGATCCAGAAAAAGTAAAAGCAATCATGGAGATGAAACCTCCTAAGAATATAAGTCAAATGCATAGTCTGCAAGGGAGGATACAATCTATCAGGTGCTTCATCTCTCAGTTAGCTGACATATCACAACATTTCACTAAAACATTGCATAATGGTGTGATTTATAACTAGAGTGAAGAATGTGAGAAGAACTTCAATCATATCAAACAATACCTAGAAACTCTACCAATCCTCATGCCTCCTATTTAGGGAAAGACATTAATATTATATGTCTCCATAATAGATACATCACGGGAGGCATTGTTGGCACAACATGATGAGAATAAATGGGAAAGATTTATCTACTATATTGGCAGAAAATTGGTGGCTTATGAAAAGAACTATTCTATGATAGAGAAGGCATCTCTAGCTGTGCTCTTTGTATCACATAAACGAAGACACTACATATTATCTCATACCACACAATTAGTAGAAAAGATTGATCCATTGAAATATTTGTTAAGAAAAGTTTCTCTCATAGGTAGATTAGCAAAATGGGTGATTCTACTAAGCAAGTTTAACATTAAGTATGTTGAATTAAAATCCATGAAAGGAAAAGTCATCGCAGATCAACTAGTGAAAGCTCCAATGTTTGATAATAAGCTAATGTAAATGGAATTTCCTGATTCCTCTATCATGTACCTATCTTTGAGAATATGGTGCTTATTCTTTAACATATCTTATACACAAAATGGACCTAGAGCTGGTATATTGTTCATTATACCTCAGGGTTTCTCCCTTCCAAAAGAATTTTGAATAAAGTTCCCTTGCACCAACAACATAGTGAAATATGAAGCTTTGTTAAATAGAATGAAAATAGAAATTGAATGGAGAGTAATAGAAATACCTATTAATGGAGACTCACAATTGGTCATTCATCAAGTCAATGATGTGTATCAAACAAAAGATGAAAATCTCGATCCATACAAGTGCATGGTAGATGATCTTAAGAAGTACTTCATTTATGTAACATTTGAACAAATACCTAGATTGGAGAACAAGGAATCTAACACCATGGAAACACTATCATCTCTTCTACAATAGCCTAAACATGAGCTATGCTATGATTTTCTAGTGGAATAACTATCATTTCCCACCTACGATTTCCCAGAAACCCGCATGATCTACACTATTGTTGGTCATGATTCCTCCTACTACAAAAACATATACTCCTACATTCAAGACTAAATCATTCCTGATACCTTTAAATGTCATGAAATAAATTACCTTATGTGAAAAGCATCATGGTATGTCATCATTGGTAATAAACTATACAAAAAAAGTCTAGATGGTACACTTCTTAGATGTTTAGAACATGAGAGTCACAATGCACATTAGAGGAAGTCCATGAAGGTATTTGTGGATCACATTCCAATTGTCTAAAGTTATCTCAAAAACTCATTAGTAAGGGTAGTATTGGCTAGATATGAAGAAAGAGGTAGTGAAGTATGCTAAGAATTATCACAAATGCCAGGTCCATGGTAATTTGATTCACATGCCAGGTAGAGATTTGATTCCCTTTACAACATAATGACCTTTTTGACAATGGGAATTTGATCTCATAGGAGCCATATATCCACATTCATCAAATGGTCATAGCCATATCATTAATGCACCTAATTAATTCATAAAATGGGTTGAAGCAGTTCCATTAACACAAGCAATCGATAAACGAATTTCTATGTTCATTCTGAACTACATAATTTGTCGATATGGCATCCTACACTCCATCACTGACAATGGAGGCTAATTCAAGAACAAGGACCTAGACTCTTTATGTTCCAAATTCAAGTTAACTCAACATTGGTCATTTGTTTACTATCCACAAGGGAATGGACAACCTAAAGCATCTAATAAGAACTTACTATAAATATTGCAGTGTATAGTCAACAAAATAAGGTGAGATTGGTATCTAATGATAAATCCATCTCTTTGGAGTTATAGAAAAAGTATTAGAGCGCCCATTGGGGCTACTCCCTTTGCTTTAGTATATGGGGCTGAAGTGGTACTACCTATTGAGGTTGAAATCTCATCACTCAAAATTAGAATGCATGCTCTGGTAGCCGATGATGATTACAGTGTGTCTAGGTTACATGAACTTGAACTACTAGATGAGCACAGACAAGTAGCATGTGGTCATCTCAGAGTATCCTAGAAATTAATGTCTAGAGGCTACAACAAGAAGGTCAAGCACAGAGAATTTCAGGTTGGCGATCTAGTCTTGAGAGAGAACACTAAGAATCAGTCTCATCCAGAACACAAGGGGAAGTTTGAACCCAACCGGTTGGGTCCCTTTGTTGTCACTGCTTCTTTTGGCTTGAAAGCCTATCAACTCTCAATGACTAAAGGAGAATAGCTCTGAGAACTGATCAACATTCTTCATCTAAAGAAATTCTATACCTAAGACATTCAACATGTGGAAAATTTCATTAAAAAAAGTATAAAAATAAAAAAAAGTCTTGAAAAAATTATCATCCTGGTAAAAACCTAGAAATAGGCTCCTTGATGGTATGCAAAAAAAATCAAAAAATGGAAAAGTACAAAAAAATTGAAAAGATGAAAAATACAAAAAAAGAAGAGAAAAAGAAAAAGTGCCTTGGTGAAAACTTGGTAAACAGGTGCCTTGGTAGAAAAAATAGAATCTCTGCCAAGATGGTGAAAACCTAGCAAATGGGTGCCACTTATACAAAATGCTCCATCTATCAAAACAATCTTGGTATTTTCCTACCTTTCTATACTTCTTTAGTTTGTATATATCTTGGCAATTCAATAAAGTTGGTATGCGCACCAAACAACAAATGTCTGCATCCTATCAATATTTCCAACTTGGGGGAAACCAATGTCCTATCTTACAGTCCTCAACTATCTCCAACAGGTCATAGCCCATCAATGTCTTCCAATGCTCTATCCGAGTCAGTTTGTCTATCTCCCTACCTAAAAAGGATTTTGTAATTGATACCAACACAAGAAAACTGCAACACTAAACAACTCAATCTTGAAATTTTTAGATCTTTTTGTATGCTCACTAATTTGCATGAGATCTTTGCATATTATGTTCCTTTGAGCTCATCAGTGATGTCCATTTATAGGATTTTGAGAGTGATGAATGGGGGCATAATATTTTATCTATTTTCAATTTGTAAGTGAAAATCTAATTACTCTGAAAACTATGGATTGAATTGTTGTCTACTATAAGCGCCTCCATCATGATTGAATTGCCACACATATGTTGACCTTTGATACCTAGATTCTTTAGGGAAGTTAGGTCTAAATTTTTCTTTTTGAGTGATTTCTTACTCCAACTGTGAAACATGACATTACCCAAGGATGTGAATGATAAAGGGTGACTGCGGGTAATTCACATTGAAACAAGGATAACTTCTCAACTGCTTGGTGTGTTTCTATACAAAGTGTATTCAGGTCATCACAAAATTTATGCTCTAATGCTTATACAAATTGCTAAATCAAAATGGATATGATATTCAGGTCATCCTAGCTTTTGTGCCTTTGTGCTTATATCTAATTTGACATTCCCGAATAAAATTCAATATTCATATGTTCATGGTTATCTAACTAGTGGGCATTGTATTGACTATCTAGTGTTACCTAAAATATTTAGTGATGATAAAGAATGAAAAATGATCAGTGACTAAGTCCTAGGATTGCATTTTATTTGCATTTTGCATTTAGTATGGTTGCAAGTCTTTTCATGATTTTAATTCAACATGGTGATTAGATATTCTCAAATTTGCACTAAAACACATCACAAGGACTGGATGCCACGTGAAGATCTCTCCAACTACTTGCATAATCAACCTTCAGAACATCATAGAAATCCATAATTTCACTTATTTGATTATCTAACATCAAACTTTTGACATTTTAAATTGGTCAACCATGGTCAACTAATGGTCAATCCTAGTCAAAATTGGTCAACAATACCCTTGAATGATGCATAATGTGTCATCAAACATGTACAACCACTTGTACAATCGATTACACTGCTTCTAATCATTTCATGTTGGCTTTCTTGCTAGATTTTGATTTTAATTCCGAAGGGGGCATGGTATAATATATCATTAAACCATTGTCAAATCTGTCTTTTTCCAAATTTTCTTTAATAGTCAAGACAACAACCACGTCTAATTGTTGACTCATCAAAATTCCTCATCACTTGGGGCATATCGCTTGGGGCATATCAGATTCATTGAAATCCATATCAATCTGGTGTTCCCCTAATCTTGTAAACTGTATCAACTCTTTGTAACCATCAATTTAGATGTGTTATCTCCTTGATTCTTCGTAACTGAAGGCTTCAGATTTGACATCTTTTCGATTCATTTGGACAAACAGGTCTAGAGTCAGGGTATTCAATTCCTCATAATCATAGCTTTAGAATCGGGCATTTTATCAATTTTTCATAATCACAGGTTCATTGTTGATACCATTAACATCATTTGTTAGAAATTGCAATTGAAAAAATTGTTGTATTATCATTGATGTCAAACCTTAAATGGTAAGACTATTGCTACTTAGGAAAGTACTATATCTATTTGAGTGTTGCTAAGGGGATAGGCAAGGTTGGTAACAATAGCACCTAAGGAAAGGTTGAGTTATCTTGATACTACAAAGTGTACTTGACTATGTTGCACAATGATGAGATAATGTATTGTTTAAAATAGTAAGACTGAAGACTAAACTAGCAGGCTTGATTGGGCAAAGAATGGATAAATCATGTTAAAGCCGAGTAATGTTTCTGTCGACCGAGTCAATGTATGTTGAGCAAAAGTATAGTGTCAACTAAACAACAGTTAATTGCCAAGGAAGATAGTGTAAGCCAAGGAAATATTTTTAGTAATGACCGAGCTTTCTACATGAAGATTGAGTAGTTGATCATAGTATTGACTGAGCATCAGCAATTTTATATTTGAAGAGAATTCAATTTTGGAGCCAACATTTTTGAATTCTTGGATTATGTAAAACGTGTTAAATTTATTTATTGATTATTTGAAAGCATTAAATGCACTATAAAATGTTTTATTGTAAATCTTTAAGAGATTTGAGATGATTCTAGAAAGGGAGCTGAAGAACATGAAGTGGGTAGATTCAATGAATCTGACCTAACCCTAAGATCTACGAATGAGATTAAGTGGCATAAGATAAGTTAACCTAATTGAGGAAAGTATAAAGGGAACCTGAGCATTTGGATATGTAAGTGCATGGGTGAACAAAGAATGTTGGAAGATCAGTAAACTTTTATTGACTATATAAGCAGAAAAGGCTAAAGGATAATTATGGTGGTTGCTTGAAGAAAATTTCTGAGCAGATCAGAGATGGAGATGGAAAATTTTCAAAGTCAGTAAACTAGCATTAGTATATGGAATCAGATCTAATATTTGCAAAGTGAGTTGTATATTTTTTAGATAAATATTGCTGCTACTTTCTAACCATTGTAACAGTCAAAATCCTTTTAATAGAGGTTGACCTAACAGTCATATGTTAAATCCTTTGAACAAGGTTTCATTCTAATGGAGTGTATGTAAGTCCTATGGTAAGGCTCACTTTTAACAGGGTGATTGAAATCCTTGAACCGAGTCACACCTGACAGTGTGTATTGTAACCTTTGACAGGGTTGGCTTTTTACCAAGCTCACTTCAGAAGAGTGAAAATAATAGTAACATGTTACAAAGTGGTTTTTCCCAAATTGGGTTTCCACTATAAATCTTGGTGTTAATACTTGTGTGAATTTTTTGGTTTGAACATTTCTATGTTTTACAAGTTAAGTTACAGCTGGGTAGTGGACTGCATTCTTATATATTTCTATTATTGAATCAGTGATGATCGATTTTGTTTTGGTTATTAGATCTGATACAAGGAAAAAATTTTAAGTTTGTTTTATACATCGGGACCTGAGAACAACTGATTCACCCCCCCTCTCTATTTTTCTAAATCATATTAACAATTGGTATCAGAGATTTGTTTCTTATTATTAGTGTTGACAAAAATCAAGTTTAACGGGGCTTGAAGCAAATGATCAAGATGTATAAGGAGGTACCAAAGCTGAATAAGGAAAACTTCCCTACATGGCAAAGCTTGATGAAGCTACATCTGGCTGATATTGGTGACTCTACAAAGTACTACATTTAGAATACCTATGCCTCACCTATCGCACCTTTGACTGCCAAAGAAATGAGAGCTAAGCAACAACATAATCAAGCAATTCTAGAAATTGCATCTGACCTAAGCTATCCAAAATTTGAGAACATTAAGGATTGCACAATAGCTAAGGATATGTGGGACACACTTGCAAGAATCTATGGTGGTGACCTAAATGTACTGAAAGCAAAGGCCAAGAGTCTTAGAGGTAAGTTTGATGAAATGAGAATGCAAGAAGGTGAAAACAATGCACAATATTGTGGTAGAATAAAAGAAGTTGTGAATGTTATTAGAGGAGAAAATGGGGCTATTGATGATGAAACTATAATTGGGAAAGTACTAAGAACCCTACATCCTATATATGCTATTAAGATCTCAGCTATTGAGGAATCTAGATGCAACTCTGCTAATGTGCTTACTTTGGAAAGTTTTGTTGGTAAGCTAACTGCTTTTGAACTCTCTAACTATGATAATTTCACTATTGGAAGCATTAGAAATGTTGAATCTTATTTCAAGTCACAACTAGTTCTGAAGGGCCAAAGAAAGAAAAATAAAGATGCATTAGTCAAAGTGAAAGTGATAATGAAATTGAAAGTAACAGTGACACTTTTGATGAAGAACTAGAAGATCTAGAAGCTCTTATGGCTAGAAGATTGAGAAGGGGAAAAGGAAAGTATAAAGGTAAAATCCCTATTATATGTTTTTCATGTAATAAAGTTGGTCATATAGCTACTAGATGTCCTGATAGGAAGGATAAAGATGATGAAAGAAAAAGCAAACACAAAGATATAAGAGATGATAGAAGCTACCGATGGAACAAAGACTACAAAGGAAAAGGTAAGAAATCTTGTTACATTGTTGAAAAAGAAATTGGCACTGATAGTGATGATTTTGAAATTGAGGTAATCTATGTTGCAATGAAAGATAAATCCGATGAGGATGAGAAAAATGCATTGATATCCAATGTGAACAAGAATGATAAATGGATTATTGATAGTGGTTGTTCACATCACATGACTGGTGACAAAAATAAGTTTGAGACCTCACATCATTACAGAGGTAAAAGTATAAAATCTGGTAATGATGCACCATGTCCTATTAGAGGAAAAGGTTTGATTAAACTGACTGATAAGATATCTTTTGAAAATGCATATTGGGTTGAAGGTCTTAATTATAATTTGTTAAGTGTTGCTCAGCTTAACAAAATTGGTTACTGAGTGGAATTTCATCACAAGAAAGCCAAAATATTTAATGCTACTGGAGAACTAATTGGGAGTGGAGATCAGACTAGAGGTAATTTGTTTTATCTTGACCTATCTGAAGAAACATGTTTAATTGCACAACTTGATGATATTTGGTTATGGCATAAAAGGCTATGTCATGTTAAATTTGACAATTTGGTAGAGATAAGTAAGAAGAAAAAGGTAAGAGGTCTACCTAGATTGAAAAAACCTGAGAATGTGATGTGCAAGGAATGCCAATTAGGAAAAATGACAAAGTCAAGTTTTAAGAGAAAATCCTTTACTTATAAAAACATTTTATATTTGGTTCATACTGACCTTTGTGGACCTATGGGTGTACAAAGTTACTGTGGTGCTAGATACTTTATCTTATTTGTTGATGATCATATTAGGATGATGCATGTAATGTTTCTAAAAGAAAATTCTGAAGCTTTTCAATTCTTTAAGTGGTATTTGGCTAAGGTTGAGAAGGAGATAGGTAGGAACTTGAAATGTCTTAGATCTAATCGAGGTGGATAATTTACATCAAATGAATTTAATCAATTTTGCAATGATAGAGGAATTAAAAGACAGATGTCTACACCTAGAACACCTCCATAGAATGGCATAGTAGAAAGGAGAAATAGATCTATCTAGGATTGTGCAAGGACATTATTGATTGAAAAGAATGTGGCACAAAAATACTAGAAAGAAGCTATAAGCACTGCTGTCTACACTCTTAACTGGGTACAGATCAAGAAAGGTACAAATCTAACACCCTATGAATTATGGCATGGGCATGCACCGAGTGTTAAATACTTTAGAATCTTTTGAAGTAAGTGCTATATATTAAAAGACACAAGGAATGGAAATTTTGATGCTAAAAGTGATCAAGGCATATTCCTAGGGTATTCCACAAAAAGTAAAGCTTATAAGTGTTTTAACTCTAACACTAACAAAATTGTGGATAGTGTGAATGTAAAAATTGATGAGTATGTAGAAAGAAATGAAGCTGACAGCAAAAGAGAACTAGAAGATTATAGATCTTTTGTGTACATTGAGGAAGAAGAAGAGGAAAGTAACAAACTTGCACCTGATGCCGAGTCTTAGGTAAGCAATGTTGAGAAACAAACAGATGTTGTCGAGCATCAGGAAAATAGTGCTGAAAGAGAACAAGAACATGCTGAGCTACAAGATAATGCTGTCGAATATTAGGAAGAGGTTGTTAAGCATTCAAAAGTTGAATCTGACAATCTTGTTTGGGATTCTGATGAAATAGAGGAGAGAGGAGCTGAACCTATTTTGGAAAAGTATGTAAGAAGACATCACATGCCTCAATAGATAATTAGAGACAAAAATACTATAATTCAGACCAGAAGTAAGACTAAGGATCCAACATGCCTACTATGTGAATTTGAACCCAAGTCAACTAGAGAGGCATTGGAGAATGAAGACAAGATACAAGCAATGAATAAAGAGATTGACCAGATTGAGAAGAATGATACTTGGACTCTAGTGCCGAGACCTAAAAACAAAAATCTTATAGGAACAAAGTGGGTGTTTTGGAATAAGATGAATGAAAATGGTGAAATCACTAGGAACAAATCTAGGCTAGTATGAAAAGGCTATGCACGAGAAGAAGGAATAGATTATGGGGAGACATTTTCCCCTGTAGCTAGATTGGAAGGAGTAAGAACTCTTCTTGCATATGATGCTTATAAATATTTCAAGGTATATCAAATGGATGTCAAGTCTGCATTTTTTAATGGTATACTAGAAGAAGAAGTTTACATAGAACAATGAGAAGGTTTTATTGATCCAAAGAGAAGACACATGGTGTGAAAACTGAACAAAGCACTATATGGATTGAAGCAAGCTCCCAGAGCATGGTATCATAGGTTGCACAACTACTTGATACTAGTTGGATTTTCAAGAACGAATGACACAAGAAATCTATACATGAAAGATGAAGAAGGTAAAGGTATCCTGTTGGCAAAAAAAAAATTTGATGACATTATTTTTGGTGGACAAGATGCATTGTGTAAAATATTTTAAAATGAAATGCAAACTGAATTTGAAATCAATATGTTTGGTGAGATCAAATTCTTTGTTGGTTTACAAGTATATTAGAGGAAGAATGGAATTTTCATTACACAGTCTATGTATGTTAATGAAATACTAAAATTTTTTGGGATGGAAGATGCTAAACCAGTGGGAACTCCTACGGTTACTAGAAAAAAGTTATCTAAAAATGATGATGTTGTAGAAGTGAACCAAACTTTGTATAGATCCATGATTGGAAAATTGTAGTATGTTGTACATAGTAGACTAGATATTGCACTAGTTGTTGGGATTGTGGCAAGATTATCTACCAATCCTAAGGAAACACAGATGATGGCTGTAAAAAGAATTATGAGATACTTGAAAGGAACTGCTAACTATGGTCTATATTATAAGAAGGATGACAAATTTGAACTCAGAGTTTATACAGATGCTAATTGGGTAGGAAATGTAGATGAAAGAAAGAGTACTAGTGGTGGAGCTTTCTTTCTTGGACAAAGATTAGCCTCCTAGAAGAGAAAGAAACAAAATTGCATTTCCCAATCTACTGATGAGGCCGAGTATGTTGCTGTAGTAAACTGTTCAAATTTGGTATGTATAAAACAATTGTTGATAGGCATAAAAGAAGAAATCACTGAACCTGTTGTTATTTTCTGTGACAACACAAGTGCTATCAATATTTCTAAGAATCTAGTGATGCACACTAAGACCAACCACATTCCAATCAAGTATCACTACTTGAGAGAATTAGTACAAGATAAAGAAGTCTGAATGGAATATGTGAATACAAAAGAACAATTAGCAGACATATTCACTAAAGCTTTACCTAGAGAAGCTCATGAGTATTTGAGAAGTCAATTAGGCATCCTTCCCCTAATTGAGGCTGCCTAGACAAGCTAGGAGAACTACATCAAATGTGCTACAACAAAATATTTGACAAATTGATGCAGAAGATTGTCACACTTTAGCGCTAGCCTAGAGTTGTGAAAAGAAGCAAAAACAAGGAATCAGTCATAGGAAAGATGATAGAGGGAGAAACACTGATCTGCACAGATATTACCTACATCTAATGGATGTATGTTTTAGTTGCTACTTTGGAAATTTTTTCAAAGAGAGAGATGAACTGATATGATAACACATGAGACTAAAGCTAAGGATGATGAACTAAAATGAAGGATCAGGATAGAGGGAGATCTAAATACTTCTAATAGTCAGAGAAGTGAAGCTTATAGGATTTTGAATCAAAA
The DNA here is from genome assembly GCA_027943335.1 of Chamaecyparis obtusa. Lineage (NCBI taxonomy): Eukaryota > Viridiplantae > Streptophyta > Pinopsida > Cupressales > Cupressaceae > Chamaecyparis > Chamaecyparis obtusa. The sequence goes on along the minus strand of BSBK01002819.1, from coordinate 1,434,429 downwards.
TGAAGCTAAGGATATTATAAATAATTCTCTGATGAATAGATAAGTTTTTGGATTGGTTGGTAATCCTTGTGTTATTCAGGTGATATCATATGGTGTTGCCATCAATGCCAAAGAGGGAGATTGTTGGAAACTGCAATTAAAACAATTGTTGTATTGTCATTGATGTCAAACCTTAACTAGTAAGACTATTGCTACTTAGGAAAGTACTATATCTATTTGAGTGTTGCTAAGGGGATAGGAAAGGTTGGTAAAAATAGTACCTAAGGAAAGGTTGAGTTATCTTGATACTACAAAGTGTACTTGACTATGTTGCACAATGATGAGATAATGTATTGTTTATACTAGTAAGACTAAATACTAAACTGGTAGGCTTGATCGAGCAAAGAATGGAGAAATCATGTTTAAGCCGAGTAATGTTAGTGTTGATTGAGTCAATATATGCTGAGCAAAATTATAGTGTCGACCGAACAATAGTTAATTGCTGAGGAAGATAGTGTAAGTTGAGGAAATATTTTTATTAATGACCAAGCTTTCTACATGAAGATCAAGTAGTTGATCACAATATTGACTGAGGATGAGCAATTTTATATTTGAAGAGAATTTAATTTTGGAGCCGACATTGTTGAATTCTTGGATTATGTTAAATGTGTTGACTTTATTTCTTGATTGTTTGAAAGCATTAAATACACTATAAAATATTTTATTGTAAATCTTTAAGAGATTTGAGATGATTCTAGAAAAGGAGCTGAATAACATGAAGCAGGTAGATTCAATTAATTTGACTTAACCCTAAGATCTACAAATGAGATTGAGCAGAATAAGATAAGTTAACCTAATTGAGGAAAGTATAAAGGGAACTTGAGCATTTGGATATGTAAGTGCATGGGTGAACAAAGAATGCTAGAAGATTAGTAAAGTTTTATTGACTATATAAGCAGAAAAGGATAAAGGAGAATTGTGGTGGTTTCTTGTAGAAAAATTTTGAGCAGATCAAAGATGGAGATGGAAAAGTTTTAAAGTTAGTAAACCAGCATTAGTGTATGGAATTAGATCCGCTATTTACAAAGTGAGTTGTATATTTTTTAGATAAATATTCCTGCTACTTTCTAACCATTGTAACAGTCAAAATCCTTTTAACAAAGGTTGACCTAACAGTCATATGTTAAATCCTTTGAACAAGGTTTCATTCTAATGGAGTGTATGTAAGTCCTATGACAAGGCTCAATTTTAATAGGGTGATTGAAATCCTTTAACCGGGTCACACCTAACAGTGTGTATTGTAACCTTTTATAGGGTTGGCTTTTTACCGAGCTCACTTTAGAATAGTGAAAATAATAGTAACATGTTACAAAGTGGTTTTTCCCAAATTGGGTTTCCACTATAAATCCTACTGTTAATACTTGTGTGAATGTTTTGGTTTGAACAATTATGTTTTTTACAAGTTAAGTTACAGCTGGGTAGTGGATTGCATTTTAATATCTTTCTATTATTGAATCAGTGATGACCGAGTTTGTTTTGGTTATTGGATCTGATACAAGAAAAAAAATTTAAGTTTGTTTTATACATCAGGACCTAAGAACAACTGATTCACGCCCCCTCTCTATTGTCCTAAATCATATTAACATCATCTTGATTCTTTGGTCAAAATAGAAGGGTATGTGCAGGATCATGGTATGCACAACTAGTCCCTTAAGTGGTAATGGAAATTTAGAAAATCGGGTTTAGGCAAGTTGACATAAAAATTTGAACAAGTTGTAAATATTATATCAAAAATATGTAAGAGAATCTGTAGAAAATTGAATATAGTTTGAAAACAATTATTCTATATGTTGAAAATTGCAAATTTCAATGTAGTAGTACAAAAATTTTAGGAAAAAAATAAGTAGGTGTATGTCTGACCACCTTAAACACAATCAAATGATAATTTTTTTTACAAGATTCTAGATATAAGTAGTAGACTCATGTCTAGATGTGACACATTTTTTGTTATATTTTTCCAAGTAAATAATTAATTATGATTTTTCTTCTACAACTTTTCCAAAATACAAAAAAATCTCATGTCTAACCACGTTAACTTAGTCCAAACTTTATCAAATAGAAAATTTTCTTTATTTTTATTGTAGTATGAAAAGCATAGAATGTGACACTTATTTTGGATTTCAAAAATTTTATAGTTTAAAAGTTATAGTTATTTTTCAATAATTCTATCAATCAGGACTAGAAAGATAACAAGTAGGTGTATGTCTAACCACCAAACAAAATCAAATCATAATATTTTTTTATAAGATTATAGATAAAAGTAGTAGACTCATGTCCAGATGTGATGTATATTTTTTTGTTATTTTTTTTCCAAGTAAATGATTGATTATGATTTTTCTGCTACAAATTTTCCTCAATATAAAAAATCTTATGTCTAACCACCTTAACTCAGTCTAAAATTCATCAAATTGAAAGAATTGTTTATTATTATTGTATTAGGTGAAGCATAAAATGTGATGTATATTTCAAATTTCAAAAATGTTATATTGTTTGAAAGTTATAACTATTTTTCAAAGAGTCTATGAATCGGGACTTCTTTTTCACATCGCTACTTTTTGGCATACCATGATCCTGCACATACCCAATACCTGATTCAATATCTTCAAATATTTTAATTGATTTCTGTCTCAGAATTGGTTAATCTTTCAGGATTAGTTTCTCCATCACATAACTAAGTTTGAATCTCAATCAAATTAGATTTATCTTTGAACCACTTCGCTTCACACAATAATTGAAAGAGGGGCAAATGTAATACCCAAAAAATGGGCTTTAGTACCATTGACCTCCTACATCCACAAATCAATCGAAATCGACCCTCAAAGACCTAACCTAAGGCACATCTGCACATCAAATCATCAAAACCCTAAACGGTCCTATTCTAATTCTGCATCAGGGAATATTCTTAAATATTCCTAATTTATCCTAATTATCTCTGATTAAATATTATTTGGTGATAAATGATATTATTTTATTTATCTTAATTGTGATTAATTGAATATGTTAAATATTTAATTAATGAAACTTTTTTTAGCCACTTAATTATTTTCATTGGATTTAATTATATTTATTCCTTAATTAATATTAAGTATTTAACAATAAATCAAAATTTCTAAAAATAATTAATTAAATATTTATTTAATTGATTAAAATCAAATTATCAAATTTAATAATATAATTTTGGATGAAGTTTGATTAAAATAATTGATTAAACCATAAATCAATTATTTAATTGATTAAATCAGTTAAGTTGAGGACAAAACACATGGAAAATTTAATAAATCAATAATTATCTATGAAAAAAATTGAAGATTAGTTAAACTCAAAAACAACTATTGAATTCAATTTTTTAACTTTCTAAACTCAACATGTGATTGTGAATTAAAAATTAGATGGGAGTGATCTCAACTTCCAATTTGAGTTAAAAACTTGATTTGCATGATTTTACTAGAGAATTGTTTCTAATTTTTTGATAACTCACCAATCAATTTGAGTTAATCAAGGAGTGATTTTTGGCTTTCCATGAGTCCTCAAACCCTATATTTCTATATAAATAGGCCTTGGTCCTTCACAACAATACCACGTGCAATTTGGAGAATAACGGTGCTATATTGTGGAATTCTTGAGATTGTGTAACTTTTTGAGATTCATTGCTAACATTGGTTTCAAAGATGTTGAACTGACATGTAGATAATACATGGTGAATTATTGTTTATTCACATTGAGTTTTTCATATGGATCTAGCCAATAATTATACATGTCTCATAATTTTGGTAAATATTTTTGAGGTTGACCCAGTGGGTAATTTAACTGGTGTAGCGGATATATAAGTTTGATGCATTTGAGCATTTTGGTATTTATATAATGTATATATGATTTGTTGATACATGGAAAGTAGAGATAGCATATGAAGTATATTTATTTAGTTTACCATATCTGATTGGATCTACTTTTTCATTTGTAGAAGTAGTGAATAAGTTCAATCTATTTGTGGATTTTAGTCCATATGTATGTAAGTTAGTAAGCCTTCCCAGTTTTAACTGAGTAGTGAGCTCAATGATTTAAGGCTAAATGCATGTTCATTCTTTTTAAACTTTTAAAAAGATTATCTATATTTCTGTAGAGTATATCTTGTGGGTTTCATCCACACCATGATTTTTCCACTAACAAGATTTTAACAAAAAAAAAATGGTGTTAGAGTTATGTGTTTCATGCTTATGTTCTTTAATTCTAATTAAATGTAGTTTTTGGTTGATGAATCACCTAGGAAAAGTTAAACATTATAGATCAACACTAATTCACCCCCCTCTTAGTGCTCTTTAATACCAATATCCATCATCATAAAATGGAATGAGACAATCTACAATAGGATCATTTGGGAATGGAGGAACATGTGGATCTATAAAATGCTCCCAAATAATTTTCCAAACTATGTGTGGCTATTGAATACTCATGATCTTTGAGTAGATATCACATCATGGATATAAATACACACCAAGAATAAAACCAATCAATCCTTTGATATGACCATTCTTATCTTTCAAAACTATTTTCTTCCATTATTTCATTGGCTTATGTATGAGTCCATATAGATGATGCAAGGTATTTTAAGCCATATACAATGTGTGATGATTATTTTTGCCCATGAATCATAACCTTTCTTAGTAAAATTTATTATAATAGAATGTGTTCCATATTGTTAGGATTAACAAGACAAAAATAACAATTACATGCAAATATGACCAATATCAGAAAACAATAAACCACACAGAAGAGGACACAGCCCCACCCATAGATCATTGTTTCTAATCTTTGCCCACGAAGGGGTGCCCTGAGTAGAAACCATGTGCCCGTAGGGGCAGCGTGTAGCTCTTTTGCATGCACCGGAATGGATATAAGAACATACACAAAGATTTAACATGGTTCACCCAATCCTTGGGCTACATCCACCAACAACGATTCCAATATTATTATTATCCAGTGATTACAACATGATTACAATTTGTAATCCCTTACAGCTCAATTCTGTCACAAGTACTAAAATCATACATTATGAAATCCCTAACCCTAAGCCATATTATACAATATTTTTCTACTTTAGGGTTAGAATGAGTTACAACATGTCGGCCCAAAAATTACCAAAAATATGTTGGCCTCAAAAAAGAATTTTCCCCGAACCCTGACGAGGTTGGGAAGAAAATTGTATAGTACTTTCCTGATCAGTCACCACAAGCTAACAATCTCCCACTTGGTGACTGATCAATATCCACACTAAAAAACTTCCCACTTAGAGACTGATCCTATAGCAATACCACTACCATATGAGGCTCCCACTGGATCAAACCACCCTGCACTCAACTGTTCCTTTATTTTGTTCAGTCTAGAAGACCAACTGAAGCTGAACATGAGTTCACCTTCTCCCTTGTTACTACCTTTGTAAACATATCTTCTGGATTATCATCTATATGAATCTTTTCCAGCTTTAACTTCCCATTATCCAAAAATGACTGAATGAAATGGTACCACAACTATATGTGTTTTTTCTTTGAGTGCAAAGCAAAATTCTTCCCAAGATGAATGGTACTTTGGCTATCTGTATGTAAATAATTATCCATTTATGGATGTCCCAATTGTTCCATGAAGAATTGAAGCCATATCATCTCCTTGGCTACCTCTGTAGTAGTAGCATACTCTGCCTCTATAGTGGATAAAGAATCCACCTTTTGTAGTCGAGAAATCCAACTCACTAATGTTCCGCCAATAGTAAATACATAACCTATAGTACTCTACCTACTATCTATATCTCCTACCAAATCTGAGTCAACATAGCCTTGTACAATAGTAGTAGAAGCCCCAAAGTGTAAACACTTACTAGATGTACCTCTCAAATATCTGAGAACCCATTTGACTACATTCCAATGCTCAATACCAAGGTTACTCATATATCAGCTAACGACTCCCACTGCGTGTGCAATATCTGGCCTAGTACATACCATAGCATACATTAAGCTACCTACAACTGAAGCATAAGGTACCTTAGACATTTTTGCCTCTTCTTCTAACGTCTTAGGACACATCTCCTTAGTTAATTTCAAATGACCAGGCAAAGATGTGCTGATAGCTTTGGCATTCTCCATAGAGAAACGTTGCAACACCTTCTCAATATAATCAGCCTGAGATAGAGACAACTTCCTATTTTTCCTATCTCTACAAATTTTCATACCAAGGATTTTTTTTGCTTTCCCCAAATCCTTCATAGAAAATGAATGTGGTAGCTGTTGTTTTGTCCCCTTAATGTGATCCATGTTAGACCTAGCTACAAGCATATCATCAATATATAAACATAAAATAATGTAGTTGTCATCATCCAATCTCTTAAAATAAACACAATGGTCAGAATTACACTGATTGTATCCATCCTCATGCATAAAAGTATCAAATTTAATATACCATTACCGAGGTGCTTGCTTCAAGCCAAATAAACTTTTCTACAATCTACACACCAAATTCTTCTTACCGTTGACCTCAAATCCTTGTGACTGGATGATATATATTTCTTCATCCAAATCACCATGAAGAAAAGTTGTTTTAACATCAAAATTCTCTAAATGAAAATCTTTAGTAGCCACAATACTTAAAATAGTATGCATAGAAGTCATTTTAACAACTAGAGAAAATATCTCATCAAAATCAATACCCTTTTTCTGTGCAAATCCTTTGATAACTAACTTGGCTTTAAATCTTTTCTTACCTCCATCCTCTTCTTTCAGTCGGTAAACCCATTTATTTTGTAAATCCCTTTTACCTATAGGTAACTTGCATAAATCCCAAGTGTTATTTTTCAGCAAGGAGTCCATTTTATCTATCATTGTAGACTCCCACTGAAGCTTTATATCCACCTACACAACTTCATTATAACATTTAGGTTCACTAGCATCTGTTAATAAAATAGAATACAAATAGGGAGAGAATCTCTCTGAAGGTCTACTTAGCCTTGTTGACCATCTAAAATTCACTAGGGTGTGTGGTATTTGTTGTTTCTATTGTTGTGAAGCATAAGTAACTACTGGAACATCATCATTTGGAGTATCATCTAGTACTACATAATCATTTTCTTTCTTCTCATGTTGCTACAATAGATATTTGTACAATATTTCTCATTGAATATGACATCCCCACTTCTTACAATTTTATGATTTTCAAAATCCCAAAGCCTATAACCAAATTCATCAATGGCATATCCAAAAAATACACATTTCTTTGACTTAGCTTCTAGCTTAGTTCTATATCTAGAATCTATATATGCAAAAGCTTTACAACCAAAGGTTTTGAGAAAAGAATAACTCACATTCTTACCACTCCATGCTTCCTCTAGAATACCATAGTCCAAAGGAGTAGAGGGGATTCTATTGATTAAATAAATAAAAGTGTTCACAACATCTTCCCACATATTTTTGGGTAGCCTAGCATGCAACCTCATACTCCTTGCATGCTCCATTATTGTCTTGTTCATGCGTTCAGCCACTCCATTTTCTTGTGGAGTCCTTGGTATAGTTTTCTACCTACGAATACCATTAGAGGAACAATAATATTCAAATTATATGATGCAATACTCACCACCATTATCAAATCTAAGAAATTTTAACCTTTTACCAATCTCATTCTCAACCAAGCATTTCCATTTCTTAAAAGTTTGAAATACATCAGATTTCTGTCTAAGGAAATAAATCCATACTTTTCTTGTTGCATCATCTATAAATGTAACATAATATAGAGAGCTACCAAGGGAAGATACCTGAGCTGGTCCCCATACATCTATATGCACAAGCTCTAATCTCTCATTTTTCTTTTCCTTCCCACTCTTTAGAAAACTAACTCTCTTTTGTTTTCCATACACACAACTCTCACAGAAATCCATATTGACACATTTCAGACCAGGTAAAACTTTCTTTGAATGAATTAATTTCATACCTTTTTCACTCATGTGCCCGAGTGTGTTGTGCCATAGTGTTGTGTTAGAATCTACATCAACGGTTTGATGTTCTTCTTGCTCAACTGCAGCCACTGTTCTTGAACATTCATTATCTTTTGAAACAATTAAAGTAGAAGGAACAATATGACCTGTACAAAGATATAAGGTGCCTACTTTCACACCTTTTGCTACTACTAAGGAACCTTTTGAAACCTTCCAATTTCTATCATTAAAAGTAATTGTGCAACCCTCATCACCCAGTTGCCCTACTAAAATTAAATTCCTACTCAGCCTTGGAACATGTCTTACCTCTTGTACTAGCCAATGATTCCCATTCTGCAACTTAATCTTAATTTTTCCCTTTCTAGCTATCTGATAGGATTCATTATCACCCAAATAAACTTGCCCAAAATCCCCTTGAACATAATCAAGAAAGTAACCTCTATGGGGTGTAGCATGAAATGAAGCCCTAGAATCTAAAACCCATGAATCATCAATAATTTCTAAAGAAAGAATCAAAGCATCCTCTTTAGATTTATTACTTACCACATTTGCCTCCTTGTTACCTTCTTGTTTGTCTCCTTCTTTATTCTTTCGAGACTAGCAATATTTCTTCTTATGACCTTGTTTTCCATAGTACCAAGAATCATTTGGCCCTTTAGATTCAGACCTCTTTCCCTTTGATTTTCCTCTTGAGTTGACATGATTTCCAGAGTTGTTTCCTCTCTCATTGGTTCTACCCCTGCTTTGTGCATTTAAGACACTACCTAATGTGGATCCAATAAAGCTTTTCCTACAAATTTCCTCACTCAAAATAACACCAATAACATCATCATATTTTAGGGTATTAGAACCAGAAACAAAATTACTAATAGCCATTACCAAGCCATTCCATCTTTCAGGCAAAGAACACAAAATCAAGAGAGCCCTGACTTCTTCATCAAAAATAATATTGACATAAGTTAATTGACTAGTAACTATATTAAACTCATTTAAATGATCATAAAATGACCCACCTTCCACCATTTTCATATTAAACAAATGCTTCATGAGAAATATCTTATTTGAAGAGGAGGGCTCTTCATACAACTTCTTTAGGGTTTTCTTCAAATCTCCAGTCGCTGTTGCTTGTGTAATATTGAATGCCACCGATTGTCCCAGGCCTAATCGAATAATAATAAGATCCTTTCTATCAAGAATTACCCAATCCTCATCAGAAATGATTGCCAATTTATTGGCTTTTCCTTCCAATGGCCACCATAGATCCTTCTAATAGACATAGTCCTCCATTTGTATTTTCCATAACTAAAAGTTCTACCCATTAAACTTGTCAACCTTTAGCGTACCTTCATCTATTATTTCTCCCACTCAACTGTGAGACTCCCACTAAACCGTGAGATCTTCCTATAGAGGATAACTAAAAAGCAACCTTGCTATGATACCACTTGTTAGGATTAACAATATAGAAATAACAATTACATGCAAATATAACCAATACCAGAAAATAATAAACCACACATAAGAGGACACAATACACAAAGATTTAACACGGTTCACCCAATCCCTGGGCTATGTCCACCAACAACGAGTCCAATATTATTATTATCCAGAGATTATAACCTAATTACATTCCATAATCCCTTACAACTCAACTCCGTTGTAAGTACTAAAATCATGCATTATGAAATCCCTAACCCTAAGCCATATTATAAAATATTTTTCCACTTTAGGGTTAGAATGAGTTACAACATGTCAGCCCAAAAATTATGGAAAACATGTCGGAATAAAAAAAAAAATCATCCTAAACCTCGACGAGGTTGGGAGGAAAAGTGTATAGTACTTTCTTGGATAGTACTTTCCTTATCAATCACCAGAAGCTAACACATATCCTATGATTATATCAACAATACACATCTAACATTACAAATTGAGACCATCAATTGATTACACCACACAATCAAACTATAATAGACTTAGATCACTACACAAAAGACCAAACTAAGGTTTATGCATTACAATTGCAAAACTAAGCCAAATTCTAAAACTACAAATTATGATTATTCACTATAATCTAATAGTACAAAAATAAAACATTGGAAAAATAATGCACTTTCAAAAGAATATACATGAAAAGGAGTCTATCTAAGCCCAAATGAGGCCTTAAAGAACTTGCAAAAACTGAAATTTTGATTTTTAGAAAAATTTAGGAGAAAAGATCAGAAACAACCTACACCACTGTGTAGAGCATGGAATTATTACCCCCCCCCCCCCCCCCCCCCCACCAAAAAAAAATAAAATTAAAAAAAAATTCTCTAATAAATGAATCTAAATGATTTAGATATTGTTGTTTGAATATTGCCTCTACAATTATTTTTTATGAATCACTAGCTCTTGATTTTTCTTGTGTCCAATTTGAATGAAACAAAAGTAAATTTAGGGGTTTTTGGACCCCTTTAATAGTATGCCAACCTTTTATTAACACCAACAACCTTCAAATTTGACTTGCAATAGAAAGACACAAAATATGAAACCCCAAATTTTCTTCAAATGGGTTATATAATGGTGATGCCCAAATACCCTTATTTTGCACCCACAATTGGATCAAGCCAAGTTCATAATTCTTAAGAAGGAGTCTTCACACCTTCAAAGATATGATACCATACTATAATTTATATAATACCATGTTGATTTTTAGGTGACTCTGTTCACCCCCAAGATCAAATGAAAGACCAAGATAACTTCCACAATAAAATGGTAAGATAGTTGTACTAAGATGAAAGAATGATATTATTGAAAATGGACATGATTAAAATATACATAATAGGCATGATTATACAGGAAAGGAAATAAGAGACTATGATGAGGAGTAGATAAGTTATCACCAATACAAGGTGGAATCACATGTCCATTTAAGGTGGATCATCCTCTATTATGTAATGAAGTATGTGCAACATGTGGAGGTGATAATGTGATACATACACTAAAGGTGGTTCTCACACATAAAGTAGAAAGTGATAGCAACTATCACCACCTAAAGTGAAATTTATTCTCCGCAATGTACAAATATAGTGCCAACTCCTAGATGTCTCATATGAAAACTACTATCCAATGCATTATCCTAAGTAAGATTAGGAAAAGCATAATTAAGAATATTTAATTACACCAACTATTGAAATCGTAAGATTTTGGTTTAAAATATTTTATTAACATTTTTTCTTTAATTTTAAATAAATAAATTTACTTTTGTTTAAGGATTATGTTCTTACAATATATTTATTTCATGCCTATATGTAAATTTCTTTTCATTTAGAAGGTTTTATGTGTGTGTGCGTGTTTTGTTTTTTTTTGTTTTGTGTGTGTGTGTTTATTATAATAGTAAGAAATTGATTTAAAATATTCCTTAAACATTTTATCTATCTTTTTAAATAATGTAATTTAATTTAATTTAAGATTTATATATTTAAATTATATTTATTTCATTCTCATATGTAACTTTTATTTTAATTTAGAAGGTAAAATAACTCTCTCTCTCTCTCTCTCTCTCTCTCTCTCTCTCTCTCTCTCTCTCTCTCTCTCTCTCTCTCTCTCTCTCTCTCTCTCACACACACACACACACACACACACACACACACACACACACATTTTACTCTAAATTATAAATAGAAAACATGATTACAATTTTAACATCTTAAATTATGCTAATATTTGTTTCTAAACTTATTTTTCACTCATATAAATATACTAATTAAATAAAATATATATTCATATAATTTTCTTAGACTTACATTTAATTTTGAACAATTTTAATTAATTTTTTCATAATAGATAAATTGGGATTTTTTATTAATGGAATCAAATATCATATATTCTTTGAACCAATGAAATTTACACATTGATTCAGAGAGGGGCATTTGTATACAA
>BSBK01002819.1:1372500-1417500 GCA_027943335.1 Chamaecyparis obtusa | reverse complement strand
AGATCTAGATTGAAAATTCTAAATGGTAAAATACTTGGGTTAAGCCTAAAAAAGATTGAAGAGATGAATAAACATATTGTCTATCAGTGACCTCCTTAAAAGCAACCATCAAGTATATAAAGATAATTTCATATACAATATCATCATTGGCCTCCATGAAAGCAACTGTAAACACAGGAAAAAATCTTCATAATTTTAGTATCATCCTCATGATGACGAACATGCCAAAGAAAAAGGACAAGTCATAACATAGAAAACATTTTCATGACCACAATACGATTTTAAAGCCTTACAATATGATTTATGTTATCCGCTGTCTTCTTCATTCAAATTTTGTAAACATTAAGGTCAAGATAAATTTCCAAATGATATAAACAAATTTTAAAAAAAGCCTCCATCAATGAAACACCAATTTTTTTATTTTATTTTATCAAACCCTCTTTAGAATACAATATATTTGATCAACTTCTAATGTAAATTTTCCAAAACCATCATTGATAACGTGTTCAAAACTTACAGTATTCTTATCAATTCCATTGAAGAACATTGTATAATGGCTTATAAAAAAACTCTTCCAGAATTCACAGGTCAAAACCATTTCAAATGGGCTTATTAAAAATCATTGCAGATATATCCCAATAGAATATTACAATGCATGAGAAGCACAAAAATTGACTGTATATAGCTTACTGAGGGTACCCATTTTGCCTACTCTTTGGACTTAACAGAGAGCTCCGATCAGAATCATTGCTACTTAGGCATGATATAAACTCTCACCCCAAATGCCATTACTCCACCATTAGTGATGTAACACCAATACGAACAACAATAAAAATGGCAATACTCATCCTTGACTTTGGGTTGAGAAAACCTCAAAATGCATCTGATTGCTGGAAAATTTTACCCTTTATGCTTCATTTCATCATGGAAAGATCAAGTTAAGAAGAGCAGTGAATTTCTCTAGTCTAGATACAAGGAAATACAATTTTACCGACTGTGTTGTTTACCAATCTTCAATAAATTTCATAGCTCAACTATGGAAAATATTAATGAGAATCTTCATTATTATTGTAAGTTAAATTAAGAAAGGAATAACTTTCTTAATATTAGCCTTCTCTACTCTTGATACATGCGAATGCAATTTACAACTAAATGTTTACCAAAACAAAATGGAAACAATGCAACATTTAGTGCAAATATTTGACTTTTAGTGCATCATTTGATGTGATCAAGGAGTCAAGTATTTTTACTAACGACTTGGATGAACTTATTGGAAGAAGATAAAATGTCTGGATAAGGCCTATGTAACTAGTCTAAGAATTGTCAAGTCCTGAGATACATTTTTCAACAAATGGATGCTTGAAGAGAATTTGGCATAGTTTCTTTGCCTTCTCTTTTGGCATAGTGAAGGGAAGAAATGTGTTAAGTCTGAAGCGATGACAAAAAAATGAGTGCATAAAATGAATTATGACACTATGAAATTAAAAGAAAAGATGACTAAGGATTAGGAATTGTGAGATTTATGTTAAGGTAAATTTGGAAGAAAAAGTTGCAGAGCTACTGATTAAGATTTATAAAGAATGAAAATCAAACCAAAAACACCTATGAATTGTTGACTCAATTGAAGCAAGAAACAATTGGGATGAAAAATAAGCTCAGAAAATCAATGATACTACCAAGAAATTGAATTCAAAGATGACTGAAGATAAGTAAAGGGATTCTTGTGAGAAGCTAGAAGCCCAGGCTTGAGTGCTACAAAATGAGCTTAATGAAATGTATTCAGTCAAGGACATGAAGAATTGTGCACTAAGCTAAGACATGCACAACTATTTTGGAAGAAAAATTGAAAGACTTCAGTAATAGAATTAAGGAATTACAAGAACAACTCCAACAACAACACCAGTAACTATATGCCAGCCTTTCTTAACACCCAAATCTATTGTCAATACCCACAAAGGCTCACCTTCATTCCCTGGGATGATCTTCAACAAATGCATAATAGATCATCCTTTGCTGCATAAAATAGGCCTTAAATATTTATATCAATAATACTACATGTATAAATTATCTATAAGTCATCATTGGTTGTTTGTTGTGGAGCTTCATTTATATATTTTTACCAATACATTCAGTACTAGTCTAGACAATAAAGTAGTTTTCTGTAACAAGAAATACCAAACATATACATATATGTTTATAGACATGCTTTCTATCAAGCTTCATCAATGAAATCTGTACAACTAACATATGGTGGGATATGGTTTAAAAAATTTTGTGGAATTTGAATCAAAGTTTGATTACAAACACATTTGCATCAGCCATGTAGTTTTAGTATCAAGAGACAGGAATATCCAACCCCACAACAAAAATAGAGCAGGGAAAAAAATTACGTTTTGTATACCTAGGAAATTTTCATGCATAGGTGTAGATCTGATAAATCATGTTATGAATCTTATTTTTGTTCAATCCAAGGATCAGATGAAATCATCCACAAATCAATCATTAAATTAAATAATAGTATTGCTTATGTGGGATCATATTTGATAATCTGTATCTGAAATTTTAATTATAATGAGGCACTTACCAAGTAAGCTACTGTGAAAAGAATGGGGAGTGCATTAAAATTGAAAAAGTTAAGAGTACTACTAAATCCTCTCCTCAATAGACAAATCCTTTTACCATTATCATTTAAGAGACATGTCTATACTTAAAAATAGTGATACTGATATGATATGATATTTGATGTCATAGACCTGAAATCGTAGGTGTAGATCTGAAATCATGCGATGAATCTCAAGGGAACAATCTCATTTCCGTTCAATCTATGGATCAGATAAAATCATTCATAGATCAATTATTAAATTAAATAATAGTAATGCTTATGTGACATCATATTTGATGGTATCTGAAATCTTAATTATAATGAGGGACTTACCGAGTAAGCTACTATGAAAAAAATGGGGAGTGAATTGGAATTGAAAATTTAAGACTAGTGCTAAATCCTCTCCTCAATAGAATAATCCTTTTACCATTTCCATTTAAAAGATGTGTCTATACTACAAAATAGTGATGTTGATATAGTATCATATTTGATGTCATGGACCTGAAATCTTAGTTATAAGAATGAGACTTGCCAAGCAAGCTATTGCAAAAAAATAAATTGGAAGTGACTTGAAATCACTACATAAGATTTTAGGAAGCCTAAAGTTAAAATGCTCAATTACTAATTTCTCTCTTCCATAAAAGAATCCTTCTAATGTTATTTTTTTATAAAGAAAAACTAGGTCTGTATAAAAAATTAGTCATCCCCTCCCTCTGACTTTACATGCAGACATTTTCAAAGATAAGTTAATTGGAACAGTTAGAACCCAAATTGAAGACAGAGATGTGAGACAGGAGAAAATATTATTGTCTTGTGCTACCATTAGCCAATGGGTATGGGCTAGATGAACAATTATACTTGGAAATATCTATGTTGAGTTTTGTGCTGTGTTGATTGCCTCACAGAACCCAAAATAACAGAGGACAAATTTTGGTTCAAGGATTGCAAAAGCGGCATTAAAAAAAATGTTTTTAAAGTGTTCTTCCAGCTTCAATTGTCCACAAATGTGGAAATAGGGGAATAGGATTGTACAAGTTTGGACCAAATTAATGTCCATACAGTTTAGTGGCGTGGGTTCAAAGATAAATTAATGGAAGGAAGTAGATAAAATGAGTGCATATTTGGAAATTCATTAGAGCAAGAAAAGAAGTCAGCTATCACAACCTTAGCTGAATGTACTATTGTAGAAAGACTCAAGGGATAGCGTTAGATCTTGCATACCTTTGTGAAGCTCATTATGTATCTATTTAGGTTTAGATAACATATAAACACCTTCCCAATAGGAGATGGATTGGATTTTTGTGAGTGATAAACATCATAACATGTTGATTCAGTAATCATGTTGAATGTCATTTAGCCTTATATAATTGAACTATGTACTAATATGATAATTTCTAGCTATACTAATTTGTATGTACCAATTCATTCCTGCAACTTACGCTTTGTGATGCCCACATCAATTAGGAACATGGCTCAGGGTTTGCACTATTTATGAAAATTAATTTTTTTTAAAATAAAATTGAATTGTTACATATCTAATTAGAGAAGTCACTAATATGTACAATATTCATTATCAAACTATAGGTTTAGGTGAACTAATAAATGAAGTTACCAGTTCTAAGACAGGTGCTGGTGCAGGTATAGGTACAGGCATGGCTGTACTGAATTTTTTTCCATTGGGTGCAGGTACTAGTTTGGATACAGGTACTACTATGTATGCATGTACGTATTAACATTTAAAATTATATAATATAAAACAATGATAGTCAAAATTGACAATAACAAATATATTTATAAACCTCATAATTTCCAAAAAATGAAAAAATAGTTATAAATTCATAATTCAGTGATTGTCAAATGTTAATATACAATGAAAATTACAACCAATATTTAATAATCTTCATATTTCTCTTCATCAAAAGCATCAAAGTCCACATCTAGTCAATTTCACTTGAACCACAATGAGTTACAATGCCACTTCCACTAGCCATACTATATACAAGTAGTCTAATCTAAAGATATTTCATGGCAATTTGTGCATTGTAATCAAGTTTCTTATGTTACAAGAGATCCTAATAACTACAGGGGGTTTGGGAGTGGAAATCCCAATGGGGTTGATAGGCAGCACCCTTCATGGGGATTTGGGGCCAACATCCCCAACAATGTATTTTGTTACTTTTCTCTTTGCCCAAATTGCAAAAAAAATCTAATCCTTGCTCTGACTGGTTCAATGATAGATTCAAAGTTGGGTGCCCTTGTTGCTACTTTGTTTTACAAAGGAAATGCAAATAAAATCCATGGATGAGGGCTCAAAAGATGCATTACATATTTGGATAAGGTCCAAGAATAAATGAGAGTCAAAAGGGGATAGGAAAGAAATCTACCAAGAGATCTAAGTATCTAAGTCTTGAGACTATTTTGCAATCCAAAAAAGAAGTTGAGAAGCCCAATAATCAAGTCAATACAAATATGAGAAGCTGAAAATGTGACTCCCCAGTGAAAAATCTGAATATGATGTCAACTGCTAAACCTAAACACACAGCATATGAGAATGTACATCAAGCAAACATTAATTCTACAAGCATCCTTAACACTATCAATGCATAACTCACCTTGACAACCAATTTATCATCAATGTATTTGCAAGCTTCCCTCATTGCAAGCTATTCAAAAAAAAAAATCACAATATGATTTGCAATGGACACTCAAGTCATAAAACAATCATCTAAATAACAGCTAGCAAAACAGCTGATTCTACTGCTCCCAAACTATGCTTATTTAATCCCTATTCTGAAATCCATAAATACAATTTTGTATGCATGTATTTATTTTTAGTAAGATAAACAGCTTAAATTACCCTATATCCACTGATGATATAAGTTGGATGGATTTTATTCCGAACTAGGTCATTTGCCCGCTATAAGTACAAAAATCAAATGGGCACATGCAGCAAACTGTAAGAAAGATGCCTTTATGAAATTTGAAATAAGAACCTAAGAAGTGAAGTAAAGATTTAAAGGTCTTATAAAAATGTACAAGGTAACACAAAAGATAATCTCCCTAAAATGAGATATAATCTCTATAACATACCTTTAGCAACTCTGTAGCAATAATAACAACTGATGTTGTGCCATCGCTAACTTCTCGATCCTGCAATTCTGCAAGTTCCACCAAAACCTATAGATAGATGAAAACACCAACCTCGTTAACAATATATTTTGAATGCATTGAAAAAATTTATGGAATGAAATTGATAAACATAATAAGTTTTTGAAGTACTAGTCAAATAATGAATATTTTTACATCCATTACCACTGATAATGTGTAATAGCATAAGATATCAAGATATACATATACCAACTAGACATAAAATATTTGAAAAAGAACTATGGTCCTTCAAGTATTTTTTAAGATTGATTTTGTGTTTGAAACCATAATGAGGATGCCTTGGGATATATGTTGACTACCACCTATGACAAAAAGTAGAAGGAAACAACCTTAAATTTCTAAAGAAAGTATATTTCAAATTTGAAATAGTTGAGTACAATAAACTATGAACTTTAAGTATACAGTGGCTTACCTTCCTGTTATGACAACATTTTGTGGCCCAGACTTACAATGGTATTCAAGAACCCAATTTTTCCCTATCAATGTTCTCGTAAATAATCCAGCAAACCAGCCACACCAAATCAATGTATCCAGCTGACTATTCCCATCTTTGATATTAAAACATATGCATCAATTAGTAGTTTTCAATATTCATGTTATGTTGTATCTTGTAAGGAAAATTTTAGATCAAATCAGTAACTAGATGATACAAGAACTCACCTAAGATTCTAAATGCAATCATTAGAATAGCTCCATTGCTCAGCACAATTAGTATAAACTTTTCAATGAGATTAGTAAGCTGCATCAAATAGAGAGTTTGGACTATCATAATACTCTACTGTACATCCAATTGAAATGCAATAGTAGAGAATATGACAGTTCTTGAGCATCATTTGGAATTAGAATCTCTGTGATGAAAGGCAAGTTTGGTAAGTCAATCAGACATCTTTGAACAAGAAAATCAATGAAGATGAAAAATATTAAACTACATTAGACCACGACAATTCAAAATGAGTCAAGACTAGTAATTTGTATATTTTTAATTGAATCCCTTGCAACAAGCCAAATGGAAGATTGGGATGCCTAATAAGGAAGCTTGTCTTTAAAGTTTGAGCTTCACTTGGTTTCAAGAATATTTTAATATTCTCTACTAAACAAGGCCAACCACGTGAAGGTGGAAGCTCATTTGGCCCCTTCCCCCCATCTAACGTCACTCTAAATTCTCCATTAACATTTAATAACATTCATTCATTCATCCATTTCTGAAATATAACATTCAATCATTATAATCACATGATAACATTCATTAACACATAAAATTCATTAACACACAACATTCATGAATAATTCATTAACACACAACATTCACGAATAATTCATTAACACATATTAACAAACATAATTCATCAACATTACTAGTACAAAATTACATCCATTAAGACAACGTTCTTTCATTAGCAATAAATGTTAATTACAATCATTTCTTTTTGGGTTTCTTGCTATTTTTTTTAATCATGTAATTTCTAAGAGGAAGATCAATGTCCTCGTCATTTCCCTCCTCTATTGATTCTAATCCCAACGTGTGTCTCCTCCTCATCTGTTTAGGAACACGAGGCCGTTGCGCTAAAGGGGGGTCCACTGCAATAACTACTTCATGAGTTAAATTCACACTATTTTATATTAGTGAATTACAAGTATTTATGTAAGTAAAAGAACTATAAATCAAAAAATTAATTTAAAATAACAAAACATAGATTTTCTTTACCTAAATGTGCCACATGATCTACATGGTGATCAGTCTGAACATCCTCCGGTACTCATTTAGCATGACATGATTCTATATCCTCTAAAATATACACAAAAATGTTACACCAAGTTCAATTTAAGATGTTAAATTGTATTAATAATTACATAATTAGTTTTAAATAGAAAATGAGCACCTCCTTGGATAGTACGATACACATCAGGGGCTTCATGATGCAGCATATGATCTGTGTCATGATTAAGAGGCTGCATTGCAATGTCATGCACATTATTATCAAATTGATTGTTGCTCAAGTATTCAATTTCTAATATATTTTTTGGCATATTTACCTGTGCACATGATGTAGGAGACTCTTTGGTTGGACCAGTGAAAGCTTGCCGTAGGCGTTCAGCCACAGCTTGATAGCCTTCCTTGAAGGCAATTTTTTTGTCTTCTTTCGTGGCCTCTAAATTAAAATCAGAGCCTTGCATTTTTTGATTAAACAAAATTATTTGCATTTTATAAATATTTTTTCTCTACAATTCATTTACTGCTACTTACAATTCGTGCTTTAATTTTTAAATATCCTCCAGCACCAAGTTTGTGTTGCCCAATCTTTTGTAGCCTGGCCTTTGTTTCCATTGAAGTGTCCTGCAACCTATGAAAAGTTTGAAATATGTTAGATGATATAGATATAAAGATCACTAATTAGTCAATTATTACATTATACTAGTAGTTAATACTATTGCATACCTTCTCACATTTGTTGGTGGACCTCCTCTTTGAGCATCCACTTTGTCCTTTGCATCCAAAATGAATTCATTCCAATCCCTCACTGAAATAAAGGGAGGACGCTCGTACTTTGGGTTCTGGACGAGACTCTTTCTATATGCATCCCTCATAGTCTTAAGATGTTTGCAAGCTCTTTCTAAAATTTTCTTCTCATCAAAAATATTATTACCAAACTCATGCTCTAAATCTTTGATGAGCTGATCTTTTAAAATTTTTTCTTGCAAATTCCACCTTTTAAGAAAAAACACAAAATTGTTAGATATAGCCACTAAAAGAAAAGACTGGAAAGAAAGGAAAAATACTGTACCAATTAATGATATGAAAAAAAACTAGTGGGATAAACTTAGTTCACTTATGATGTTCCACCTTGTACATATGGTGGGCCTGAATATATGCAATGTGAGGTCATAAAGCTTCTTATAAAATGTATCATTTCCTGTAAAAAATGTCATGGGATAATCAATCCAAAACTTGTTATGAATAGGTAAATGCATATTACAATATAAAAAATAATTATTTAAAATACTTGGAATCTGAGGAAATTTTATAGGCATTGATTCATTATTGTCAATCAATAATGACATCTGCGTAGCTCCCATGCTAGTAACATGGGTAGATCCAGGAAATGGTAGTGAATTATCACCAATACATGTAGATTGATCACTATATGGCGTACCAAACGGTGCCACTGGTGTATCTCCTACTCCAAAAAAATAATCCACTATGTGATGCACCCAAGATTAAAGTACAAATTATCAAATCATAATTAGCACAAAACCAAATATAGTAAAACAAGGATTTACCAGCTACCATACACCTTGAAGGCGTTGATGTTTGCATGGCCCTTGTGGCTGACATTGCACTCAACAATCTTCTATTGACAACCTGGCTAGGAGGAGTCTCTTGCAATTGATGACCTGAACAATACATTGTTAGCAAAGACATTTTGAAATAATAAAAGTAAGAGTTAACTTGAGAAGTTTTTGAATGTTCCAAAGAAAAAATTCCTTGTAACTTGTCAACTAAATGATTATTTTACCTGAGGTAGCCAGAGGTCTGCTAGTACTGACCTCACTGCATTGTCCTTGACCAGGTACTAGAGATTCCATAAAATCTTGCAACAAGAACACATATTACATATATTTTACTTCACAACATAAAAGAGTATAAAATATAAACCTTTATTATAATTTTGCTATAACTAAAGATTCATTACTGCTTACTTGATACCGACGTGCGAGCGCTTTCAATTCAGTTAGCCTCATTAGCATCTCCTCAGTTGGATTTGTTTCATACAAAATATTAATTAATTCTTTATTGATTTGTTTCATTTTTTTCTTCAACATAATTGTTACATTAGGAAAATTTGCAAAATGATCATCATCCTCCAGGGTAGCTATTGCCTCCATTGTTGAGGGTGCTTTTCCCTTATCCTGAACATCAAATTGTGACAGGAATATCAGTAAAACTATCATAAAAACTCCAAAACCATAAATAAAATAACGTAATAATATAACATTTTTCAACTATCTAATTTGTACAATTTTATTAAGGTTTACCCTTGCTGAAGAATGGGTGGGAGGAGCATCCTCGCAGCCTCTATCATGTGCGGGATCCATATCATCCTGTGACAAAGATTAAATATAAAAACTTTAGCAAACTAAAAGCAATAGACTTAGCAAAAAAAAACTTATTAATAAAATGGTATTTAGTACTTACCACCCTCATGATAGTAACTTTGTTTGTATCTATGCAATTTAAATGATAATCTATTAGCAGTTCTTCCCCTGCACTTATTGATTTTATTGCACATACAAAAACTTGATTCCCCTCACACGCCTCAAATATGTAATTGGGTTTCTTATTAGTTGACGAAGGTCACATACTATTTATAAAACCCGCAATATTACCTGTTGCTTTTGGTCTCCCATCAATGTACATTGCAAATCTTTTACTTTGATCATTTTCTTTCCTTTGTATATAATTAGCTAATAGTGCATACCTACGCATACTTTTTTTATATTAAACAATCCACATCCAATCATTGTAATTGTAACATGAACCAACATACTTGAACAATTCAACAACTCTGTTGTAATATACCTTTATCCCATCCATGGAAAATAGGCCCAAACCATGTAATGAGGATGGAGCAATGCGATATATCCTCTCATTAACACAAAAATCAGTATTAATTTGAGGTAGCTCATTGGGTGCCCATTGTTTCTCAATGTGTGTGTACCAAAAGGGCACCTTGATGTCACCTTTGGTCTCATCATCATAAGAACATGACCCCCCATTAGCATGGAAATATTGCATGCGTTTATCAAATTTTTTTCTAATCTTTTGACCTGTAGTTGATCTCCCTATTTTAGTCGTACTACATGTAAAACTTTCATCTAGCATTCCCTCATTTCCCTCATTCGATGTAGATAGATCTGACAAGTACCTATTTGGTGGGTTTTGCAATCCATCAAATGAGATATTGTCATGTCAATATATATAGAATAATCAAGTCGTGACCCATAGGTACGGTTCTTCTTTGTCTATACATGAGAGATAAAATGTACTAGGTTGAAAGTGATTATATATTATATTTCTATATGCTTCTTCTTTGTCTATATATACATAATATGATTATATAATATGTCTATTTATAACATACGTGCTCAGTGATAAACAAGAAGAATATAAGAAAATTATGTCTATTTATTGACTTATACCTGCTGATCCATGTCACTGTGCATGATCCACGCCAAAGGGGTCAAATTTCCTGCATATGTTAATCATTTATCTTAAGTTAGCTAAAAATTACATGATACCTATGCTACAAATATCTTAGAAGATAACATGAACAATATGCAACATCGTAAACCTGAACAAATTTACCTTATATATGGAATGCAAGATCGTCAATAGAAGGGGTGACGATGTCTGTAGTCAATTGCTTGTTTGAAAAAAGGGTGATAATCAAACACAAATATACATGTATCAACAGCAATTAATTGAGCATCATAAATAAAAAATTGGTAATTATAAATCACATATGTTGTAATCATTAGAATTGAACACAATAAATATGTAATCATTAAAATTTGAACATAATAAATATGTAATCATTTCAATTATGTCATTGATCATCATCATCATCATCATCATCATCATCATCATCTTCATCATCTGCTTCTTCATCATCTTCAGTATCTTCTTCTTCCATAACATTATACTTTATCAGCCTTCTTCTTGGATCACGTCTAACAAAAAATGACCAACCCTGTTTATGTGGAACCTCTGAGTAAAACACTTGCTCACACTGGCTTGGAAGAACATAAGGCTCATCTCCAACTGGCTCAAATGACCTTGTATTAATCATTGTAAATCTATTATCATGTTGAATAACAGTTCTATCTGGATCATTTTGATTCAGTCGTAGCCTATACCATTTGACGATGAATAGAACTATTTTGAAGGAGTTAAAATCAAACTCAATTATATCATCTAAGATGCCATAGTATTGATTTTGAGATTGTTGAGGATGTATTTCATTTCTAGATGATATATTAGTGACCTCGAAAATTGCACTTATCCCAGAATCACAAGTTTTCTTTGTGTCATCCAACTTTTTTATGCAAAATTTGTGGCCATGATAGTACATAGCTTTGTGGTGCTTGACCTACAATTTTTCAAGTGTGTAAATTATTTGCATCATGACTTGATACGAAACATATGAGTCATGATCATTAATAAATTTGTACGTACCTCTCCACCTCTTAAACCATGTGCTAGATCAATTTCTATTGGAGTAACATTGGAATCTCCATTACGATGAGCTTCTCTAACCAATGAAGCAACACCTTCCCATGTTAATGAGCAACCATTTTGTTCACATCGTTCAATCCATACCGTCATCCAATCAAGATTGTTTGCAATATAAAAATGTATTGCATCCCACTCTTGACAAGCTATATCAAAAAAAAATACACCAATTATAAATAACTTATATTAAAGATTTATAAGAATTAATTAACTACAATAACATCCTAGATTTACCTCTCACTTTCGAATTTGTTAATGGAGTTGGGATCCCAAATACGATCTACATGGCTCTTTGCTACAAACTTAGAAAGATATTCACTAATGTACACCATGGTCTGGTATACCATATATCCCTCCACCATAGAACCCTCAGGATGTGCTTTCTTTCGAACCAATCCTTTCAAAAATTTCAAGTGCCTCTCAACCATCCACATTGACCTAGTTGGTACAATTCCACACAATTCAATCTCCTCAACTTGATGTATGAGGTAATGTTCTTGTGCATTGAAAAAAGTTGAAGGTAGACACTTTTGCATTTCACACATAAGAAGAGGAATTTTTCTTTTCCAATATTTTATATCTTCTTTACTAATTTCTTTAGATGACAACCACCTCATGTATTTTCCAAGATCATATATAACTTATTTGACATCGTTGGCAAAGTGGTGTGGGAGTGATAGAGGTAGAACGTATTGCAATATTTTTAAAATAATCTTGTCAATATTTTATAAAAGAATGCAATGAAAACCACATGCAGTATACAAATATACAGTAAATACAAAATAATATGAATTACCTTAATAAATATATGTCAATCGTGTGTTTTCATCCCTGGCCTGAATTCACTTTTCTTTGATATGAGATCATTTATGTTCGCAGCAAATCCTGTGGGAAATCATATTTTTTTTATAATTTCTTTTATAGCATTGCTCTGCTGCTCTGACAATAACCATGGAAGGACACTTGTATCAATCTGGTCTCCATTGTTATTTGATCAAATAAAAATTTTCATTTCATGGTTGGATTCTTCAATGTCACTACAAATTTTGATAATTTGGTCTTTGTCATGCCTTCCATCCAATATTTTCCATAATGCCTCTTTTACATTCTTTCCAATATGCATAGGATCAAACAAATGCACGATTGGGAGTTTCTTGTAGTACGATAACCTAAAAAATTGCGTAGGATAACTTTTTAGTCCTTTTGGAAGTTGGTCATTGATGCCTTGATGACATTCACAAGCATCAATTACATCATCAGTAAAAAAAACACAATATCAAAATATAAATTTGAAACAAAAACTATCAGATGGAATGACATTACCTTGATGATTTATTTTATTGTATGCCGACTTCCATAGGCAAGGTGTCATTCTCTGTGGCTTTGATGTAGTCTCTTCTTTCCCATTGAAAAGATGTTTTTTAGTACTTCAGTACTTATGATTTCTGTGGAGAAAGTGTCTATTCTCATTGAACACCTACTTTCTTAAACTTTTGGAATGACGAGATTTTAGCTTTGGACCACAAACTAGACATGCAAATTTTCCCTTTGTCTAAAGAACTACAAGATCATGTATAATTGGATTAAATGTGTTAACTTTGTGTTAGCACTATAACATACCAAAAAAGAGGTGTTAAGAAGAGAACATATCACAAAAATGTGTTAGCCCAGGGGCATCATGTATTGTCCATACAAGCATTGCATGGGATTGAAATTTTCTTTGTCCTATTGGTCTAGAGATGTCATACATAGTGACCCCATTCCATAACACCATCAACTCGTCGATAAGGGGCTCAATATATACATTGATATCTTTAACTTGGTACTTACCTAGTTGAATGAACAAAAACATTACATAATTATTATGACCATTTTGATGGATTATTAATAATAAATTAATTTAGATGACCATTAAATCAAAAAATACCTGGGACAATCAGTGACAACATTATGTGCTCCCTCTTTATGGACAACCAAGGAGGAATGTTATTGTTGATAACAAAAATAGGCCACACTGAGTAAGTAGATCTCATCTCTCCAAACGGATTGACACCGTCTGCTGCCAATGAAAGCTTGAGATTATGAGGTTCTTCTTTAAAGTGTGGCCATTTTTTTTCTATTTCCTTAAATGTTGAACCATCCACAGACATTCACATAATGTCATCTTAACTTCTTTTGCATGCATGGTAATCCATAAATTGTGCCAAGCTATTGCACTTGAATAATCATTGCAGACGTGGAATAATGGGATTATGTTGAAGAACCTTGCGAGGCACCTTTTTTGTTATTTGATCTGATTGATATCTACTAATATGACAAATAGGGCATTCTATTGCAAATTCATGCTGTTTATGATATATAATATGATTGTTCAAACATGCATGTATTGTTTGATACTCCATTCCAATATCTTTCATAATGGTAAATAATTCTCGGTATGAGCGAGGTAAAATGTTTGATGGTGGTTGTTGGTGTCCAAAATGACGCTTATGCTCTAAAAGGCTTCCAGTGTACCCTTAGATAGATTTTAGGAATGGTTAGCTCCAAAATGTAATGAGGTCTTAGGGTAACTGGACCAACTATAGGGACAAGACTGCCCTCTTCTACTTTTGGCTCTGCAAAACCAAGGCGGGTGCACCTAACCTAGCATAAAGTAGACTTCATACACCAAGAACTAGGTTCATATAACAGATGACTGGATAGTAAGAGGGTACTAAATGATAACCACACATTCATTGACACCTCTTCACTATGGGATAGGACCTCATACAACCAAATACTAAAAATCTAGGAATGGTTCTTAATCTTATATGTTTGAATCATAACAATCTAAGTCAGGATATGTCAACAAGGAAATACTCATCTAGGCCAGTGCCTCATCCATTGGGCAAGTTTTCTTAAATAGATCACATACACACACCAGAATTATATCTGAGATTCAAAGTCATAAACACATCTATAATCTCCTTTACTACTTATATGGAATCCTCACATAGACAAGAGATAGACCTATGTCTCATCTAAAGCATAATTTAATCTAATCCTTGATTAGAACTGAAGAATGAAGACACATACATGGATAAACCTGTAGTGAGCTAGAAAACTCAAAATCTATTTACAATGACACAAAGGAGAGATAAGGATCATATATTTGCATTAAGTATGAAGAATCCTTAAGTGCATACAATTAATTCAAGCATAACAAGCTTGCAAACTACAGCTTAGTCCTGCAACTTTCATTCAATTGTTGACAAAAGCTAAATCAGAGCATTACAATTCAAACTAGGCAGAGGACTCACAACTGAAAAAGCTTGAATACCTAACTCCCAATGCCCCAAAAATGATCATAAAAATCCCTTTATACCAGGGTTACATTACAAGCACAATGATCATTTCAAATTTCAAAAATTCAAAATCACCTAACCCCACCGAGAAATTAACATAGACATGACAAGGTGTTAAGCCACAGCAAGAAGCTCAAACAATCCAATCAACTAGTTGCAAACACTTCTTGAGCCAAGATGGTAATCATTCCTCATAGCACAAATCCCTCTACAAACAATCGTCAAGCACCCTGGACCACACTGCAAATAACTTCTCACCAAATAGGGTCTTTCTGCATTCAATTTTAGTCCTTCCTAGTCGTTGGAAACATTCACAGAGATTCAAATTTGAAAATGAATGGCTACTTTTCACTTTGCGGGCTTCAAGTTTTTTGACCATTCACCCTCAGTTGTGCAACCGCGTAGTCACAAACCTAACTGCCATAGGAAACGGGCTCTGAATTAAGCTTGGTCACAGGATCGTACAACCCGAAAATGAGTTATGCGAACATACGACAACCCACTAACCACTTGCCTTCTGCATAACTGTCGACGCCAGACTGCTACCACAAAAGGGCATGTCACATGTTCACAAGCCAAAAAACTGGCTGACGCGAACATGCAACAACCTGCTAACATGCACCCTGTCGACCGTCAAAATACCGCCAAGAAACCCCCACCTGGGCCTGCACTCAAACCATAACATCCTGCCAGCACGGACCAACCGAAGACTGCCACAACACCACCTACCATTGAGCACACCAAACAGCCATAAACGGGCCCCAAGACACGTGGCACCCTATCACATGATCACATAGCCCAGAAATGGGCTATGCCAACATGCGACCACCTGCAGACCACAGCCAACGTAACCGCCACCGCAACAATCACCGCAACTACCATGGACACATGTCAAACGGTTGCATGATCGCATAGCCAAAAACTGAGCTATGTGATCATGCGACAGCCAACCCAAAGCCACCACGTCACCGCAACCAAAAGAAAACTACCATCTCAGCAATAGGAAAATGCCCCATCACCTGCTACTAGGCCCCAGGGACATGTGGCAAGCGGTCGCATGATCGCATAGCCAAAAGCTAGGCTATGCAATCATGCGACAGCCAATCACAGGCTGCCACATGTCAACCCTGGGACCACTGCCAAAGAAGCCAAACCCTTACAAGATCAGATGGCTATCACAAAAGCGCATAGCCCTGACAAATCCTTTGCACTTTAATGACAATTTTTGATGCTCTGACATGTCAGGACCCTCTGCCCAATCCAGAAACTAGGTCCCACCACACATCGCACTTGCGCACTAAAGCAAAGTAGACCGCCAGGCAGCTACACAGGACACGGGACCCACATAGCTAGGTGGCAAGTGGTCGCATGATCGCATGTCAGAAAAATATGACATGCGGCCATGCGATAGCCAATCAGGAAGAGTCTGGACCAACCATCTAGTCGAACATGCGCAGTTAAGACAAAGTTGAAAACACACAAAGTTTTCAGCATCAAAGACAAGTGCATAAAAGCTTGGAGGCAAAGGGTCGAAAACAACGCAGGTTTTCGACAAAAGATCAAAAACACACAGGAATAGCGACAGACCAAAAGGTAGCAGGGAAACTGAAAACAACACGGGTTTTGGAAAACACTCCATGTTTTCGACACTATGGTAGAATTTTAAAGTTTGCTTCCTGCGAACCTCAAAATTTTAAAAAATTTCTAGGTTTTGCACATTAGGAGATGCAACTTGGGCTAGAGCAAGGTGACAACACTCAAACACATAGGGCAAGACACACACACCATGAAACCAAGCGGATTCTCTTTGCAAGTTAAAACTATGACTACAGGTCGAGCAAGGAAACCTCAAAATTTGCAGAGAAAAGGCCATTCTAAAGGATTTTGCAATGACTGGAAAAATGGCCTAACAGTGGTAACAAACACTCACCTATCAACCTACAACCAAAAATATAATTTGTTAATTTAAAGAATATTAATTTCTACACGATTCACCCAATATGAATTGTAAGAGAATTACGACTAAAATAATGAAAAAAGATGACATACCTTAACATACGTGTCATTGCTACATTGGATAAACCATTCATAAACTTCAAGTTCACCAACAACAATACAGCAGCAAGAAGAGTTGTTTCAGAGCCTTCATATAGGGGCTCGTGTGCCTTCTCAAGTATAGGTACATCAAGCTCTACGTCAACATCATCATCATCATCATCATCATCATCATCATCATCATCATCATCATCATCATCATCATCATCATCATCATCATCATCATCATCTTGATCTTCTTCATCATTGTGGTCTTCTTCCATGATATCATTACCTTCTACTTCTATATTCACACCTCCATGTTCCTTCATTTGGAAATCCACATTCTCCAGATTGTCATGGTCCATAACATGAAACTCAGGGATGTTGACCTATATGAAAATGATGACCTTATATTAAACATGACCATGTTGTCATCATCAAATCATGTCTTATGTATTTTATAAAATATTAAAATACATACCAATCGACGAAATTCATTTCCCCCTTCAATGTGACCATGTTGCCTACAATGTTCCTCAGCTATTTTGATTAGATATCTTCGAGTCTTTAAGCCCTTACAAAGTTTGCAAGGACAATAACATTTTCCATCATCCTTTCTTTTTAAGTTAGACCACATTCTAGCAATTGTCTCCCTATTTTTTTGTGTGTTGATATCGTCAGACATGGTCTTTCTTGAATGGAATGACTCGTTGGTGGAAGAAGGATGATTTGTTTGCAACTTGCAGATAAAAATCATTACTGAACAACCATTTTCTCAACCATTTTAATATCAAAAAAATCATATGAAATATCTTTATCATTTAGATTTTAATGGTATATTTTAACTTTTAATCAGAATTCTGTGTAATATAAGGACCCCTATTCAAAATTATATCAATACCAACTAAGTGCTAGTAATTTTGAAATTTGGCATATACAATATCCTTTCATAATAGTGTTGATGAGCCTAAATAAATATATGCATTCAATTTCTTGAGTAAAATGACAAAAAATTGACATGCTCAATCAATCAATCTCACAAGGATAGGATTATAGAACAAAATAATGTCTAATCTAAAATATTGAGGAATTCGACCTAAGTTTGAAACCTAATCTAGTTTGCAAATGAGAACCCCCTCTTTTCTCTTTATCCGTAGAGTAGATGTCTTAGTAGTCTTAGTTTGGTGGTAGTTTCAAGGTCTTCAAGTCCGCAGTCTTAGTTTGAACAGGCAGCTAGATGTAGGTCCCTTATCCATTTAGATGGAATTAAACCTTAGTGAAGAAGTCAAGAGCGTGATGGCCTTCCCCAAACAATTCATAGCGAAGATGATTGTTTTCAAACAGTCATCTTAGCTATGAATTCCATGTGGATCCCACCATGAAACAATTCTTGCATTTAGCACAAACCCTGATCCTAAATGAACCACACAGTATTGTGTTCGCAATATAAGTTCAATATTGTCATTGATGTCAACCTATTGTGTGCATTAATGTCAACCTGATATGAGGGAAGTGCTGGCTGATGTATGGAAGTTGATAGAGGTCTGAAAATTAGTGTTCAGATGTTGTCTGATATCTGGTCATAGTGTTGAGTCAGTATGAGAAACTTGAATATGCAAGAAAGAGTATTTGATGTCCTTATGGGAGAATGCTCTGCATTCCTCTTCATAAGAAGTTGATGGCTTTGGGTTCTGATTGTATGTCTATGGTCTGTAAATATTGCACTATTATGATTTCAAGTTGCCAGCAATTTAGTGGTTGAAGTTATGAGTTGTTGTTTGTTGACAGGGTTGTTGTCTTTTGTAACTGGTTTGGATAATGCTCCACTCTATTAGTTAGAGATGTAATTCTTACTGAGGTAAACAATAGTGTAGTCATGCAATACAGTAAGTGGCTTTGGACCCCTAACTTGTAGGAAAGCTTAGTATTCCATGAAGTTAGTAAGTATTCTTTACTACAAAAAATTAGAGTGATTTTTATGTTGCCCATAATCCAGTTGCTCATGCTAGAATGAAGCATATTAAGGTTTAATAGCATTACATCAGTGCTTTATATTTATGACCAGATTTTGAGAACTTTCACAAAGCTCCTTGTCATGCACATTGTGGGTAGTAATGAATCTTTAAAGAAGAGGGGGGTTAAGGGAGCTTCGGATAGGAAGTGGCAAAGCCTCATCCCTGGAAGCTTGGCATGATAATAACTCCTTCATTTTTCCTTCCAAGTTGTGTTTTACAAAAGATGCTAAAGTGAAAAACCCACTAGAATTACCTATGTATAATATTCACAATTTGTATTGTGATTCTATTTAGAATATTCTTTCAGTGTCTCTTAACACCTCTACAAATTTGTGCTCTTTCTTTTGCTTCTTGTGTTTTATATTTTTTAATCTTTCCTATTATGGACCACTATTATTAATCTCACAAACAAGTGAACTTTTTAATTTTGATTCCAATGTGTAAAAGAGAAACAAGTGGATACTCATGCTGCATTTTAAAAATATCCATATACACAATGAGGCAACCAACTAGTATTCCCTAGGCTAGAGGTTTTATAACACACACTAAATATTTTGATAGACTTTTAGAATAAGTTTCCTCAATATTCCAAACTACAATAAACAATATCTGTGACAAAATCACAACAATGATTTAGATCCACCTTCTCTACCTATTTATATCTTTATGCATTAGCAAGCAAAAAAACTGAAGAATGGTGCAGCACTGACCTTGATAGTTATTGTTCCCCTATCCTTTTTGTCCTTGATCTTATTAGTGTCAAGAGATGGCAAGAGTTTCAAGTTGACCTCCTTTGACTTCTCAGGTTCCAATTCAAGCAAAGGATATTTAACAATGCCTAGGCTCTTATCTTGACCAATATCCTTATCAAGCACCTGCAAAGTCAATTCAAAAGTTTCAATAATTGTCTGATGCTTTAACATTATTCTGGATTATTGAAAACATTTGGCACTCAGAGAAATTAAGCTATCTAGTATCTAAATTACAGATTTTTACATGGCTATGCATCCATGTACATTGTCCTAGCTATCCCTACTTACAACTATTTATATAATCTTTTGATCTATTAGTTCCTTATTAGATATAAATAATGAATCAAATTCTTTGACATTGCTATGGATAAGATGGGGTTATAAACATGAGCATGTAATTCCTTGTAAGTTTGTAACCATACAAATTTGAGTTATACAACACTCTACAAAGATATTTGAGTCATTCTGATTCCTGACTGCTCAGAATTGGATTTTGGTTTTCCAATGATTTTTTGTCCTAGAACAACTTGTACTGTAATAGTTTGGATCCATTTATTTATATAATCTTCTAATCTTCTAAGTTCCTTATCAAATAACATTCTGGTTTTAATTCTTTATACTGTTCATTAGTGGTCATTTAACATACAAAATGGTGATGCTGTGTTGGTCCTTAAATTACATTTCAATACCAAATTGCTATGTCTACCCATTACTATTAGTATTTGCCAATATTTTCTGCAGTTTTCAGAAACATGATAGTTAGCATTCTCTACTGTTTAGTTCAAGAAGATTCAGATGAACCCCTCTTCAAGAAGGCATGTAGCTTACTGTAAATTGTATTTAAGACATTAAATAAAATGGAATATCATACATATTGGTTGGATTTGTCTAGTTCCATCCACTACACTGCATTTTGAATTAGAAACTAGTAAGTGGTTAGCAATATCCTTTCCTAGAGTAAGTAGCAAGACAACAACCCTAAGTTTTCTCCACAGCCAAAATAGGGCTCAAAAGAATTGCATCTCACTCTTTATCCATTCCCTGTAGAGAATTAATTTCATGTGCTCTACATCAGGGTATTTTGTTACTTACTCATTATGTGTGCTAAATTCTTAGTTGAAATAAAAAATTAAAATACACAATTTGATTACTCCATTTAAATGTTGAACAAAACTCAATGATAAATAAAAATTAGTCTTTGAAAGGGTAGTCATGACGAGCAAGATGAGATGTGAATGCATTTCTTCTAGCATATGTCAAGTACTTTTTACTCATAGTATTTAAATTCATGTTAACACAATTGCATTTTTACATAGAGAAAGTGACTCTTAAATGGTTCTCATGTTAGCAGTTAGCCAGAAAAGTAATTTATTAATACATTTTCACATTTGATACAATAGTACATGATGCAGTTTAGGAATGCTCAGTAAGTTTTGTGCTTTTCCTGGAATTCCATATTATTGACCCTGAAACCATTTGTAGCCAATGCCTGAAGGGGAATGTGTTCACATTCAAACCGCTTCTCAACTTTTAGTCCCTGCCATGTTATGGGTTTCTAAGATGTTCTTGCAGATTATTGAGCTTCAATCAGATTTTAGGTCAATTCCTTGGTGACATGCATTGAAACTTAGGTCGCTAAAACTAAAAGTGTGGTCACACTAAATTCTTCTATAAAATATTTATAAAATCATTGAATCAATTTCCAATAGCATCAGGACTATAAGGAAAAGTAGCAACGAAAGTCTTTTTCACTTTTCATGTAGAAAATAAAAATACATAGGAAGCATTTTGGTGCTCAGAAGAATGGGGGGCAATGGAAATGATGACATAAGAAAATGATGGAAATCTAATTTGAAGAAAATCAATGAAATATGACTGAGACTAACAATGTCAAAGTTGGCCAGGCTAATAAAATAGATGAGAATTAGCTTAGGAAAGAGATGTAAGGTTGTATTTTTATCCAATAGGCTTTCTGTGTGGGATTTTAGTTTGGAAAGTTCATTTTTTGGCCTCAGAAAATGTCAGCCTGGTTGGTTGTGTGTTGTTTTCTAGAAGTATAGAGAAAATCTAGAATCTGAGGCTTTAAGGCACTGAAAGGCTGTAAAACATCACATCTAACAAATTATTGAGAGATTGGCAATTGTTAGATGTATTCAAGATTCAATAAATCAGAAGAATACAATGATACTCTAATGAAATGAAACTTATTTATCAAGTGCAATATAAATTTAGATATATAAAAGAAAATAGAAAAACCAAATGTCTCTATATGGCCAGAGAGAGAGAGAGGGGACCTCAATAATAAGGGATTGAGTCTCTTTGTCTTCAATATCCAAAGGAAAGGTTTCATTCCACTCAGGATTGAGATTGTTATCAATCACTTTTGTCTTGACTTTAAAGAGAACCCGAACACATAAGATGACATACGGATCCATTTTTCCAATCATCTCCATGTTTTTTAATGAATTAGCTCTTACTACTAATTCATAATTTTCTAATTTTATAGTGATTAAAACTATATAGAGAAAAGAGAATGCTAATATTAGAGACTACAGAAATAATCTTTGAAGTGATATAAAAGGTATTTTTGATTTTTAATCTCAGTAAAAATAGAAACAGGTTACGTAGGTCTTCATACAGAAATAGTAGTCAATTTTTTGACCCTTATCAGTACTAACAATGACAATGCTACATCAACGTTTTATATTTTTTTAAACCCCTTCAACGTGGTACAAATAGAATAGTGGATGATAAAGGGTTTTTACATGCATATGTAACGTCAAAGATAGTAGGAAATAATTTTAGTTTTAAAATATAAATGAGACTTTCAGATATATTTTGTGGGCTATCTATCATGCATTAAAACCACTCAATGAACCTTATATCCAATGCCTATAGCTATTGTAGTAATAACTACAATAGTAAGGCTATTCTAAAACTAAATTTAAGTGCACATTTGGAATCAAATTTGTTAGATACACTTGTATACAAGTCCTTGAGAGGTTCTCTAATGTATTTAGTCAATACAAGACTTGATATTTGTTTTGTAGTGAGCACATTAAGTCATTATCTAGTTCAACAAAGGCAAGTTCAGTGGACTGTTGCAATAAATTTACTCCAATATGTTGAAAGCACAATTAATTATGGGTTGAAGTGTGTTGGAGAGAAAGAGTTTGTGCTACATGGCTTTGTGGATTTAGACTAGGTGGGTGATGCAAGTGTTGAGAAGAGGATTTCAAAGTTTTGTTTCAGAATATGGTCAAGAATAATATTGTTGTTCGACAAGAAACAAATAGTTGTAGCATTAAGTTCAGCTGAAGCAGAGTACTTCACAAGTTGCTAGCAAAACTTACTAATCAGATGTTGAAGCCGACAATAGTTCACTATGAAAATCAAACTTGCATCAAACTATCTGAAAATCTAATATACTCCATGCACATAGATATTCATTATCATTTCTCAAAAATAAAGTTCAAGAAAAAGTAGTAGTTCTTCAATATGTTCCTTCAAATGAGCAGGTTGCAAGCCTTTTGACAAAGTCCCTATCACAAGGGAAGTTTGAAATACTAACACAGAAGCTGGGATTGATGGAGAACAACTTTCTCAAGAAGAGAGAGTAAGATTTTTGTCACTCAGTGTTGCTGGGCACAAGCACCCGAAAAATTAGACTTCATCTTTTAGTGATTTTTTTCAACTCAACTGGGTGCTTTTATGAGTATGATTTAGGCATAAATTTAAGGACTATTTTTAGTAGTAAAATGATAATAGTAATTTCTTTATACAACCACTTTTGGGTTATATTTAGGTGTTACTCTTATTGCCTATATTGAGGCAGCTGGTATTTTTTTTAAATGTTATTTTGTTATGAAAGGCAAACTAAAAACAAGTGATTTGTTCTGATTTGGAATGTTAAGTCTATTGGTTATTTATAACCTTGAGGCATCCACCTTTTGTACTCTAAATTTTTCCAAGATACAAAATATGCATACCATGCACTAAATTTTAACACGGATTGATACATTGATGTTGACATAGCCATGCAGATTACCCATCCTCCATTAAATTTTTTTATGTGCTCTACACAGAGTGGCTGAGGAGAAAGAGAGGAGAATTAAATTTGTAGAAGAGTGTGAGAGAGAGCATCATTAGGGTTCTTTTTTACCTAACCATGAAACTAAATGCTTCCCCTGTCTTCTCCCAAGTGGAGAGGCCCTACCCTTCATGAAGGATCTAGTAGTTTGAAGTCAGAGAACAGAGGAATCTGGTGCAACATGTATATCTAGATATCTAAGCATTCATTTACTAATGCTCATGCAAGTATAAATAAATTCATTGAAATCATCACCAATCACCTCTACCCAAAAGACATGTTGTCACTTTTTTCTTATCATCATAATATATTTATACATCCATATTTCAAACACATTAGATTCTTTGACACCCATTATTCAACTTAAGAGGGTAATTATGGCATTAATTTCCTCTATAAAATCAGCGGAACATATTGGGCCATCAGGATTGACATGTTCTCTTTTGTAAAACCCACTTCTCATTGATGTGTCATGCATTCTTTGGTTTTCTTGTTATAGTGGTCAAGAGCCTTCTCCATAGTTATGTCTATATATATCAGGGCAACGGGAACTTTGAATATTTTATCAATAGTTTCCACATCTAGTCAGATAATGATCTTTCCCTCTACATCCCTGGTGGTTATTGACTTCTTTTCAAAATGAGATGCACAAGATAGAACAAACTTAGGTTATAGGATAGCCACCAGGAAGGCGGACACTATGTGTATATTTGTAACAATAAATGCATGTCATCATCCTCTATATTAGTAATTATTCTCTTAAAGAAATTAAACATATCAACATGTCCAATTTTTTTGTCTCTAATTTCATCAACAAAAGTAACTTAACTACGTGTGTGATTGTGTTTTGGTATTTTTCATAATTGAGTTTCATTTTCTTCTTAATGGAGGGAGACACTGTATCTTCTAACATAGAACAATTAGTTGCAAGGTTGCGATAAAAATTCCAAAATATTAGAAGATCATTTTGTTCTATAGGGGATGTCATGGAACCTTCTTCAAATGAAGAAAGTTACAAAGCATATAAGCCACGGTTGGGAAGAACTTGGTAACTACAATCTTGGAAGAAAAAGCATCGAAAGGACTTCAAAATGATACCAATAGTTAATTCCAGATTTTAGGAAGTACATTGCAAATTAGGAAAAATATGTGAATAACTTTCATCAATGGAAAGAGTTTATTGTACTTTACATACATATGAGAAGCACTTTTCCTTTCACTTGCAATCATGTCTCAGAGACCTAATTTTAAGTGACTTTTCAATGCATTTTAATCCAAAATCAGGTTTTGGAAGATCAACAACAAGTAGTGGGAAGTACATTATATTTTATAGGTGTAAAATATACCTCTTAAGGCCAATTTCTGGTCTTGGAAGATCCATTGTAAATTTGGGAAGAACATGGGAAGATCATTCTATTGCATGTGTCAAATATACAAGAATGTCTCTAAAACCCAAGATTATGAATATGATCCATAATTCAGGTCATAGAAGACATAACACAAATTACAAAATCATGGGAAGAACTCATATGCCATAAGGACAAAAATTGGAAAGATCATAAGCTTGCTCTAATCACATGAGAATATGAAATAGGAAGAACTTCAACATCTTCATCTTACAATTGTAGCCTTAGAGAAAAAACATGGAAAGATATTTGTTATCAAGGAAAGGACATCACTAGGAAGATCTTTTCTTCTCTCAATTGTATGACAATATCACTTTTCTCCTTGCAACCATATGGGAAGTATATACATGCCATGGGAAGAACATATGCATTAAGGGAAGATTCAAGCTTTAGGAAGATTGTTAGCTTGCGCTAATCACATAAGTATATGAAATGGGCAGAAATTCAGCATGATACTAACTTGCAAACAAAACTTCCAACATTTTAAGGGAAGAACATATTCATAGCAGCTTTCAAGTGAGGGGAATTGTTTATTATCACAAATTTAGCACACTCGCAATGTGTTGTAAAGAAAATCGGTTTGCAACCTTTTTAAGAATAGCGCATTTGAAGATTTGTAGTTTGGTTTACATATTTACATTTCAAATAGGTTTTGAAAACTTGTAATATGGTTCTAGGTTTTAAAACTTTGGAGCATCATTATAATTTTTTGACATGAGCATATTTTGAGCACTTTGAGAAGATCTTTTAGCTGCAGCTGAATATAGTAGAACAATGGCATGGAAGTGAATGGGAAGTCTAATTTTTTAGTGGTGACTGGTATTTTTCAAAAGTATTGACTTCTATGTCTAGGTAAAATGGACATAGTTTATCAAAAGTTTACACATGGATCATTATTACATTGAAAATCCAATCTGATTCATAGAGGATAAACAAAATTGAAAACCCCCAAATACAACCTCAAAAATGCACAATAAGAAGTAATAGCCACCCATTTTTTAATAAAAAATGCACCCTAAAACCCTAGACACGGCAAATATGAAGTAAAAACTTAAAAGCATTGATAAAACTTGTAAATA
This sequence comes from Chamaecyparis obtusa, assembly GCA_027943335.1. Lineage (NCBI taxonomy): Eukaryota > Viridiplantae > Streptophyta > Pinopsida > Cupressales > Cupressaceae > Chamaecyparis > Chamaecyparis obtusa. Next base: position 1,390,715 of record BSBK01002819.1, on the reverse strand, counting down.
TAATCATGTTTTCAAGTCAATATGACCTAGAAGGAAAAAATGACCACAAGAATGGAGAAAAGTAGCAACAAAATGCAAAAAAACATACCTGGTAAGTGCATAAAAAACCGCCCTAAACTCTGTATATAATGAGGAATGTTATCGCACAAGCTTTAAGAAGGTCGATTGAAGAATTTGAAATCAAGTGAGAATAAGATACTCCATCCATGAATGCATCTTCCTGTTATGGAAAAGTTTGAAAGAAAAGCATTTTTTGCTACTCAATTCAGTCAGGGCCCTACTGAATCAATGGGCGCACTTGTTCTTCTATATGATGCTATGCTATTGCTTTCTCTTCTGTTGCCTATCCCACGGTGATGGTGGTGCAACTTGTACTGCAAAATCACGTAAAAAACTCTAGTTATGGTCTTCATTCATACAACTCACCATTTGAGTTTTAGAACCCTAGTCACTTTTCGAGCATGTATCAGGTTTTATGCCATTTATTACAAGTTGAAAATGCTTTATTGTATCTCCGCTAAAGTCAACTCACTTGCTCGCGCTAAAGTGAAGGGCGACACTTGTTTTTTTCTTACTTTAATTAATCTTGTGTTGGTCTCAACTTTGACTAACACATCGTTGGTCGAAATTGAGACCAACATGGGCTTTAAATTTTTTTTATAAAAAAATTTCATTTGTATTGCGACCAAGTTAACCATTTTTATGATATGGTCAATTTTTTTGCTCAAAATTTAAGGTGAAATGTACTAGTGTTAGGACTACTTCGATTATTCATGTTTATACTTTCATTATTTATAGAGTGATCAACTACACTTGATTTTTGTATATTTTAGAGAACAAGTATTGGACATCGTCTCTTCATGAGTTGGGAGTTTGAGCATGTCTTACCCCAAGTAGTGGCATAGAAGATACTTTCACTGGTTGTTCATGATTTTGCAGATATCAGTCGTGTATGAACAATGTATCCATAACTGCTATATTGCACCTCTTGTACATGTGGGTAAATCTACACTTCATTTGCATAATGTGTTTGACTAGCATATGTGTGTGTTCATTTAAAGTTCCCTTAGTTGTCATAGTGTAGCTATAGATTAATGTTTATTTTATTATTTTGGGAGTTAATTTTTTTTAATAGATTATTTGTTGTAGTTGAATTCTATTTAATTAGAATTGATTTAATTATTTTGGAGGTGTTTTGGAGAACTCTATAGTTTTGATCTAATTAGTTAAAAATTAATTTTATTTTAGTCTTTTGGGAAAAAGTGACTATATATTGAGGGAAAAGATTCATTTCCTCACTTTTTCTTTTGGATAAATTGGATTTTTCTCTAAATTGTTTTGGATAAAATCAATCATTTTCCTTTTGTTTTTTATTACCTCAAATTTCATTTTAGGTAGTGGCTTGTTGGATTTAAGTTTCAATTTACCCCTCTTCTTTGGAGTCATTTTCATTTTCACAAAGACTTTTGTTTCTACTACTTGTTTTTGTGTTACCAACATTGGGTGAGATATGACAACTTTTATCTTTTAATTCACTTTGTATTTTGAATTAAAATAAAATACTTTATTTTCATGGGTTTAGAATTAGTATTCAACCACAATTTCAAATTTTTTTCCTGTTTTGGCTTTTATGATTATTTTATGTTTTTAGAATTTTAATTATTGGGTTTTATTGTGTTATGGTATCTATTTTTTTGTGTGTGCCCAAAATTGGAATTTTATTGGATGAATGTGTTGTTGGGTGTATTAGAGAAAATAGGTTTTCTTACTTTTTCTTTATTCAAAGTTTTTTTTTTGGTCATTTCTAAAGGTTTATTAATGGTGACATCCCCAATGATTGAATTTTAGTACATGAGGCATTTCTTGTTTTTTCATGTAATTTAGGGTTGGGAACTAATCATATTTTTAGCCAATGAGTAGTTTAAATTTCTTCATATTGGATTAACCTAGGAATCCATGCTTCTAGAAAAGAGACCAATTGATTGTACCTTGTGTGTGGAAAATTTGCCAAATTTTCTTCCTTTTTGGACTTTTTTTTATGTTTTATTATGATTGCATAATGATTGGTTATGTTGGTGTTGAGATTGCATCACAAACAAAATTTAGTGTTCCTTAGAGAGATACTGATGGACTTTTTCTCTTGGTTGAGGCCAATGGAGCTTACTAGTTTATATTTTTCTCAATTTTGGGTATGGAGTTTATTTTTGTATTGTTTCACTATTGGCAATTGGTGTAGAGTAGTGGAATAGAACGGCTCTCCAAGGTGGGCCAAGGCACAAAGTGGACCCATGGTAGCTTTGGAAGAGTCCTTAATAAGAAATGGTAACTTAAATATTTAATGTGGTAAAACATAATATAGGACTTAATGGGACTGCCTTTTCGTCATTTTAGGACATTGATATGTTATGTCCTTGTCTTTCTATCTATGAACATTGATATGACATAGTACCTTGTTGTCATTTGAGGATATCAATATGGGATATTACCTTTTCCTTATTCTCACCATCGTACCTTATTTGGGTCTAAGTAGACACTTTGGTGTACTTACATTATGACATCTACATCTATGTGTTGCATTGAAATTAGTGTATCATCTCTTAAGGTATGGATTTTATTGGCATGAGTGTTACCCTTTTCTTGTGTGTGTGTAACTTATATTTGTGATTGCATGAATATCTTTGATAGCACGTTGGAGTCAGCCAAAGGGTACCATGTGGATGGGTAATGTTGAGCGCTAGTAGTAGGGACTAGTAAAAATGTGGAAAAATTCTTGTAGTGACACAGTTTGAGCATGATGTGCACATTATATCCTTTTCATTTTTCTTTCAATGATTTCATGTATTTGATGATATTCTTTGTAGATTAAATTTGATCTGGACATTCATTATTTCAAGTGTGTACGACCTTGATTTTATGTATTCATTAATCCCTAGTGTGGAGTTGTTCATTTTTACACCATCCATTAGAGCTAACATTAGCTTATTTTCTAGTTTTATGCTTATATAGGATCTTACACAATTTAACATTATTTATGCATATGTATGCATCATTTATATGCATTCATGGACCAATATTGTTCATTTTTTCATCCTTCTGAATTTTTTTTATATAGATATATGCATCAATTCTCACATTCCGCAGAGAGTTACCAAAACTCCATATTCAATTTGACACTGCTCTTGTACATTTACAATAGTTTTTTGTTCCCTTGGGTCTTTGTAGAAATGAACTCCTTGGTTAGATTCCTTATTTTTTAGATCAAATTTATGTATCTACATAATTTTTTCCATTTGAGTTTAATGTTGTTTTGATCACTTTTTGATTTGGGCTTAAATGAATTTATTATTTTGGATTTTGTAAAAGATAAACTTGTCTCCTCATTAGCGGTTGTTGACCATGGTTCAGTATTATCTTTTGGGGTTTGTGGATTTGGTCCAAAATCTCATGTAGTGGCTTGAACATGACTTTCACATTCTTTCTTGTATCAAGGTTTTCTTGGAACAATTAGAAGTACCTTTAATTCTATTCCTTGTGCATGATTGTTTGAAAATCATGGTTTAATTATGTTATGTTTATATCTTTTCTTATCCATTATGGTTATGTATGCACTTATAAACTAATGTTATGATATTAATTTTGAAAAACTTGTTTAGGTCATAATTGTCCCTTTGTTTTTAGGGTTTGTTTGGCAGGGCATTACATCTGGTATCAGAGACCATATTTGTACACTATGAACTCTAGTATTTATGTTCCCATTATGATTGCATTGTTAGTTGGAAAACATCTTGTTGTTAAATTATTATGTGATCATCTTGTGTGTTGAGGAGGTCCACTACCATGATGGTCTCCTTGATACCAACCCTTTCTTAATTCATAGTGGTCCTCAAGTGACCCAAATGCTTACATTTCATGAAAGATAAGGTGATGAATTGATATCTTTCTTTCACTTGAGTCTTAATTGATTTTTCTCCTAAAACAACATTATGCACTGTACTATGTGGGTATTGCACTAAACATGATAATACCATAAGAAATTTATGTTGGTATAATACATTGATAATATTATAATTGCATAGAAATCTTTAAGGTGTATTCTTTTATATATCATAAGATAATGTTTGTAGTTTTTTGGTGTAAATTCATCAAGATAGAATCACTTAAGTCAATGATGAATGTTCCCAAGTTTGCATTTTTTTGTGTTCCCTATGTTGATCTTGTATGGGACCCATTTGAGTAATTGGCCTCTATCAAATAAGTGAATATAAAATATGCTTTTGAAAGTGGGGAATGTGTCTTGTATTGGGTGAATATGAATCCCTTATGTTCAAATGTTGTGCATTATATTGTAATCTTGTAGATGTGTTACGATTATTTCCAATAGGTCTTCCTTGTACTATGGAATAAATGAAATTAAATGAAACTTATAAATGGTTACAAATTGAAATAATTGAATAATTTCATGAAGTTGAAATTAGATTGTATTTGATTGGTAATGTAATTGACCATTGTTCTATTTTTATGGGTATGCTCTCTAATGTGTTGGGATGTTGGATTCCCAAGTTCCGTGTAGTGAAACTATTCTTATTGATGGCTTATTTTGATCATTTGATAGATTTTATTTTGTGTTGTATGGATTGATAATGAGTTTTTGGATTATCTTATGCTATATTATTCACCAAAAATCTTCTATCTATCTATTTGTGGCACTTTTTACACTTGATTTAATGTTGGAATTATGCACATTTTTATGATTTAGTGTTGAACTTGGTAATTTTACCCATTTGGGTTTCCTCTTTTCCAAACTTAATAATGACTATTCCAAATTTTTGAAATAGTTGTACCTATATTATGTGTTTAGTTTTTTTTCTATTGTGCCTTTAATAGAACTTTGGTAGTATGTGCAAGGGCAAACACTGTCTAGAGCATACCATATCAATGTTTATTATAATTTAGAATAAAGTTAGATAGACATTCCTATTTATTTAAATTGCAAGTAATTGGTGGTGTGTGTAACCAATGATGAGGCTATATTCCATTGCATTGATTAGGTTGGTTCAATGCTAAATTTCTATTCTATGTGGATGCTCTACTATGTACATTATGTAATATATTATTTAAAAGTTCCATGATGAAATATGACAAAAAGTTTTGTGATCTTAATGTAATTTTTTTTATATGGGATATTTGAACGAAACAATGAAACTCCATGTTCTACAATTTTTGTCATTGTGATGAATATTAAAACATACCTTGTATGGTAGCGATTGAGTTTACATGCCTAATATATTTGTGAACATATGTGTGATGGTTTGGGGGAGCTTATTTTATTAGGATGATGAGCTAAAGGTTATTCTTCATGCTAGTGTTCTTATGCCTTATTGGAAGAATGATTTCATATGTATTTATAAATTTTGGAAAATAGAATGACATATTATTTTTTAGGAAAATGTACAGAGGATGATTGATGTATTATAAGCCCACCATGGAGTGATAGGATCTTGTAATGAGACATGATCACCCATTTGATGATTTGAACTTATAGAGTTATGGAATAGTTTAGTATGACCACTTCTGTAGTGATAGGATCTTGATTGAGACATTCCAATACATGTAGTGATTGAAATTACTTGATCATATACTTCCTTTCTTTCCACCATAAATACTTTGGCCTTTCCAAGAGTGTAAAACCAATTATGTATTAGTTGGATTGGTAGGATTATCATCATTTGGTGTAGATCTGAGTTGAACCTCAATTTGGTATAGTATGTTGCATTCCCATATATGTTCGGAATGGTTTCTACCTAGAGTGGTTTCCCGCATAGGTTGTTAGTCCTTGTTTTGTGTTTCCATTCATTTTTTGAAATATGGTAGTGTATGTATTTTGGGTAGTTACCTTCTAGATTGTGACTTGGTTATGTTGATATACCACATATGGTGTTAATGGATCATACTAATATATATTTATATGTAAGCCCACACATGTCGTGACTAGTGATTTCTTGCACATGTAGTGATTGAAATTATGGGATTGTATATTTATTTGATTATGCCACTACATATTGCGCTAGGTATTCTTAGGGGAATGTGCCCACACATGTACGGAATGGATGTACTAGGACATAGATATTCTTTCTTTCCCACCATGGAGAAAAGTGACTTTTATATGGCTAATGCCTATCCATGTAGTGATTGGACTTTCTAGGAAGGGAGTTGGACTGATTAGATTCATGTAAACCCACAATAGTGCGTTACACATTTTTGCTTGAATAGACACTGAACTCTACATTTTGAAAAAAACTTTCAAATTCAGACGCATATTGGTGTTAAACTATTTGAAATCGGAAGATGAAGTAAATTAGTGTCTTTTAGGATTTTCTGTCTAGATTCTATATATATTTTTTATTTTTATTTTTGAATTGATTTGAATGGTTTTTTATTTCTCTCATGAAAACTGATATGTTTTTGAAAATGTCATTTTCAAAGAGTTACATTATTTTCATAGAGCATAACTTTTTGTCTAAAATAGATATTAATGTGCTTCTTTCAAATTTACTTTTTTAACATCCATACAGAGGGCATGCAATTGGTTTGACGACATTATTATGATTATTTTATATTTTATTAATGTTTGAAGTTGACTAAATAGTAATTTTGACATACCTTGACTACATAGCTTATAACTTGTCATGCATTTATCTAATTTTTTTAATTTATTTTTTTATAGAAACAAAAATTCAATACCTAGGGCATAGATTTTTTTAGAATGTTTTTTTCTCTCATTTACTACTTTTCCATAAGAGTCAAACATAGAGGTAGACATACGGTGAAATATCTATGTTTAGTAAAACTAAAAATACAAAGTCATAATAAAATTAATATATATTAACATTATAATCATTGGAAAGATTTTTCTCAGTGGTACCTTACTACATAGATAGGTTTATCAAATGGATTCATTTGATCTGTCAAAAGATAAAGTTGAAGTGATTTTTTGTCAGCATTTTAATAAGTGCGAAGGAGACTCCATTGTAGGTATGAATGAGGAGTATAGATGTTATATGAATGTTTTTTTATCTAAGAGGATTTGAGCTAACCATTTTTATTTAATTCCTTCAAATGGAACCTCTCAAGGCTTAAATCATCATATTTATTAAAGATGTGTTATTTCAACAAAAATCAGCATGTCTAAAAAAGTGTAACCCACTATTGTCAGATCACCCTATCCTAGTTTTTCTTCCATGTAGTGTTAGGCCTTGATTGAGAAAAAAGTACACATATGTAGCGATTGGACTTATATGAAAATGTTTGTTGGTATACTTTACACATAGACTTGTACATAATGTGTGTATGTAATTCCCATGTTCATATCACTTGTCTTGCAAAATAAATGATCTTGTTTCCATGAGAGAATACAAAATATACTTTGGTAGTCATGCCACATTTCTCTAATAGTGTTTATTCCTCTTGTGGCACCTAGATTCATGAAGAATTTGAATGATAAATTTTTATGTTGGTGATTATGTTGGGCTTTGGCACATGGTGTCCTTATTTATTGTGTTACAAGCTTCCAGGAACAAGCCTATGCTTTGGGGGAGAGGATACAGTGCCTCTTATGGCTCCATTCTTTTCCATGTCATTTTGATCCAAGACATAATATTGTCCATATTTTGTGACTATGTGTTCTATAATTAGCAATAGATGCAATGTTATGATGATACTACATCCAAAATTTCTTACATACATTAGAATACATGACCACCTACAAAGAGAATATGAATAGCACAACAAAGGGATTAAGTGTGCCAATATGAGATCTACACTATGTAGGCTTTTTTTAGACTCCTTTTGTTGAAAATGACTTGGAAATGAAGTACTAATGATATATCTAATCTAGTAAAGTACACAATAATAAGAAAGAACGAGTGCATGTAAAAATAGGAGGGATAAAATTATAATTTGAATCCAATTTTCCTAACTGTTAGAGTCATAGAACATGTGATAATTGTGGATCTAGAAAACTAGAACTTGAAATTTATTATACCAAAAATTTTACTTAAAGGTTAGAGAAACAAGTTAGGAATGGAAAATTATTCCCATTAAGTCAACTTGTTCTTGGAATTTTGCACTCAAAATTTTAGGATTTCTCCAAGTCTCTATTTCTAGAAGTTCTCTCTAGATTTTTAGTCGGATCTCGGACTATGTACACTAGAAATTTTGAAAATTGGTGTGTGTATGGCTATAGATGGGTTTGCCTTGGTCAACCCTGTATTTGTGTGATTCTCACTTTCATGGATAGCCATTATGATAGAGATAATGTGTAGTTATCATGAATCTATTGTATGTCTAAATATTTATGATCTAAAATACATAAGAAAATGCCTTGATCTAAGCCTATGTGTGATAGTGTGAAACCATAGTATGAAAATTTAATCAATGTATGATTTAATACATGTAAATAATCATAGATACGAAATAGAAACATGTAAATATGAATCACCAATGCATATATCTAAACATAAAAAGGAACCATACCCAACCTTAGATAGGAAGAATACAAGAAAATCTCCTAGCCATCCTCATGATCCATTTCTAGCTCCATGATGATGTTTAAAATAATGTCTTGGATGTCTTGAATGCTTGAGAAGGAATGCAGATGCTTGATATAGGTAGATATAGCCTTCATTAACAAATCCTCACTTCATGGGATGTCTTAAAATTGGATCTTCAACTTGGAAATCACTTGCTTTTTATCTTCAAATTGGGACTTTCAACTTGCAATTGATAAATTATCTTACCAAAATAAGCTGTGAGGGTTGGTTTTATAGTGAAATTTGGAGATAGAATTAAGTAGGCCAATTGTAAATCTAGATATCTAGAAAATACCATGAGATGGGCCCCAATCCCAAATATGGGCTCAAAACTCCAGGACAATATTCAAAATAGGGACATATTTTATGAAACTATTGGGAATGGTGACATGTTCTACCAAAAGTGCCTGCCAAAATTTGGTTTATGGGTCCTATTCATCTAGTAGATGTGATACCCAGATATATAGTTAGATACGATGTTAGGATTTAATTTTGAAGCCATAAAAGGTTAAATAGGGCCTAGGAGATGAAATGAATTTTTTGATTGGAGGGAAAATAGAGGAAAATTTAGTCTTAAGTTCCTACCTTGATTTTTGCATGCAATTTTGGAGAGTTATAAGACTGATATGTGAATTAGGTATACATTAAGTGCAATTAAAAAGTATTATAATGCATTCTTTAAAGTAAAAACTTTGTAAGGAAGGTAATAAAAAATCATTACATTATTGAGCACATGGGTTCTTACAACTTCATACCATATGTTTGTATGATGTGATCAGACAATGCACTAAGTGATGCTTTTTACTGCAGTATATTATTTTGGCTTTACCAATATCATTTCTAATTTTAGATGTTAGACTATACTTTTGTTTACCATATTGATCATATCTACATGATGATGCTTCTATAATATGGCATGATCCTTTATCACAACATCTAATGTATTTTGTATTAAAAAGAATTGGATTATGTTTTTTTTTAATCAAAAGTGGCAAGCTACTATATATATTTATTAATATTAAATAACTGATTCAAGGAATCATTTGGGAAAGAATCAGTGAAGAAATCCTAGAATCCTAGTCCTGTACATATTATAATGCAAAATATGGAAACTTCTACAAAGCTATATGTTAATTGTATATCAGTGCTTAACACTAGATTATGTTTTTGATAGAAAAAAGCAGCAAGAGGGTGCTAGCCCAAACAAAAGACTAGTAGTGCATTAACAACACATTAATGTAACCAGTCACAATAGATAAACAATTTAATAGTATAATCACCAGTCTAAATCTACCCCTATCAAAAACATAAATCATAAAAATAGAGTACCTAAACCGAACAATAGAAAATAAGTATGAGTTGAAAGCCACATAGGGCTGAACAGAAAGCGGTAAAAATTAACATTGACCCCATCAAAAAATTAGGGGATCCATGGGCCAAGTCTAGGCAAGGATAACCAACACATAAGAAAGACAACTAATTTTTCCTACCCAACTGCTTAGACAGTAGGGTCCTCGCCCATTCTTCCTGCAAAAATAGGAACAGGTCCTTGTTGTCCTCATTCACTTCCAAAGTGCCACCCACTAGCTTCTCCTGCACATGGTAGAGAGTAGTAGCCAAAGCATGCATCACCTTCAAGCCAAATTGTTGGTTAGCATACACTGGTTCATCAACCTCTGCATGTTTTTCTTGATCTCCATAATTTATTTGTCCAAGTTCGTGAACCTCCTTTTAAGAGTACCTTTGAGACTATCCTCCAGGGCCTCATTATTATAAATAGAGTGGGGCTTATCCTCAGGGTCTTGAGCAAGACTCAGGGGTGGGGTACAAATGGGGGTTTCCATGGCCTGCTTGGGGTCAGGAACAGGGTTGATAATAGTCCTAGGGAGGCTCATATGGTCATCCAAAGAATAATTCATAGACTCGGTGGTTTGGGGTCTTTCTTATTCATTGACTATTCTTTAGAAGCCATTTCCTATAGCCTAGCTTTACATTGCTCTTTGGCGAGTCTATTAGTCTTCCTACAGCATGAGCCACACAAATCCACCTCAAGACTAGCCTGGCTCTCCATCATTTTCCTTTTTTTGGGCCTACATTCTATCTTCAGAGTACTGTCATCCTCCTTCCCATTTTTAATATCCTCTGACTCAGAGACATAGGATACCTCTTGGCCATCCTTCTTTTTAAACAGGTTTTTGACACATTTTGTTTGGTTCTTGCCCTCTTTAGGGCTAGGTTCAGGCTCCTGGATGACATGGATGGACTGGGAGGAGGACTGGGTGGGATTTTTAGCTTTATTCAGGGAATCCTCCTAGCGTATTTATTGGATAATCAAGGGGGGTGGTTGGGGTGTCAGGCAGATGGCATTGTGGAATTGGTAGATGTAGAGAAGGAGGCCCTGATGGAGGATGGGAATAGGCTTATCTAGGTTATCCTTAATGTCAAGAATGTTACTTTCAGAGGAATGCAGAAGATAGAAAGGGATGGAGATTAAATCTTTCTTATGAAAATGGTTGAGGAACGGTAAGTGGTAGTAGTAAAAGATAGTAAACTTACCTTCCAACATGAAGTATTTCATCACTATGAGGTAGATTTTGGGCCAGAAATCTGGCAACTCCTCCCTGTTGAAGCCCCCCTACTTTTTCATTGGTAGTTCTCCTTCCTTGAAGAACTGGTTGAGACTGGTAGGGTTGGGAGTTTGGCTGGTTTTTTTGTATTTTCTTCTTGTCATAGAGAGCCCAGTCACCTTGGCTATGACCTCCTGGTTCAACTAAAAGTGGATGCCACAAACAAAGACATTCTAGTTGTTCCAGGATGACACAAATTGTTTAGAAATTCATTCGTAATGCCCCCCCTTCATTCTCTCCATAAAACCCCAAATGTCGCTATCCTTGCAATAATGTGTCACCACCGCATCAGAGGTGAAGGCCTCATCAATTCTATTGGGTTTAATGTGGAGAGTGTTGCCACCCATTTCCAAATTCAGACCTTTCGATGTAGAAATACCCAGTAAACCAGAGAGCTGAATGTTATTGTAGAGCTTAAAGAACCATTCAAAATTGCAAAACCTTTTCAAGAACAATTTATACTTAAAATGTTGGCTTGGAAAAAAGTTTTGGAAACTGGGCACTGTACCGCTAGATCTAATGAATCTCCAGGTGCCATAAATAGTAATAATGCTAGGGACACACTTGTTGTCCTCATTCGCCAAGTAAGCCCTCATATTCAGACAACACCTACTCCACATGTTTAAGGAGTAATTATGAGTTTTATGGGAATTTGGCTTCTCCTTTCCATAATCACAAAAATTATCAGAACATGCCAGCACATGATCCAGTAAGGATTCACAATGAATAAGATGGCATGGCACATTTAAACCTTAATATTCATTTCTCCCCCAATAATTTCCTGAGTCACTAGAGGTAAGTCACTAACTTCCCTCCAACTATTGAGTTTAGTTTGTTTTAGGCCCATTGTCGCCATTGAGTCAGCAACTGAATTCCCTTCTCTGTACATGTGGGCTATGGTGGTGCTTTGGAAGCTATTAATCAGCTCACTGATCTCCAAAATAATAGTTCTAGCCTACCACCCCACACTACCACCCCTTTTGACAACCTCAACAACCACTTTGGAATCCCCCTCAATTTCCAGTTGTCTGATGTTCATTTCTTTTGCAAATTTAATCCCCCAGAGAAGGGCCAATCATTCCACCTGGGTGACAGTGTAGTTATTGATAGAGCCAACATATGCCAGTAGGCAATCACCTTTATAATCTCTCAGGACACCACCCGACCTTGGCTTAGATTATTTTTTGCCCCATCAAAGTTTAACTTAGTCCATCCTTTGGGGGGGGGCAACCCATCTTATAGCTTTTCGATCTATCTTTTTAGCATCATCAAATCTGGAGAACCCATCAAGGATATTCCATCTGTCAGCAATTCTCACTTCCCAAGTAGTGGGAGGACAAGGGGGAGCTTCCACTTAGCCATCCTGGCATTCTCATACAGTAGCTTAGTACCTATATGGAGACATGTCTCAGAATGGTTGCTCTCTTGTCTAAAGATCCTGTTGTTCCTTTCCTTCCAAATGGCCCAGAAAATGTGGGGGGTAGCATACAATAGAGGAGTTGGAGAAGGGGGTGATTGGAGTGGGATTTCTAGTTGCTAAATTGATGCACTTCTCTATCCAAGGCCCATGATATACCCAAACTATTGATAGCCTCCTGCCATATTCTGGAGGCATAATCACAGTGGGTGAACAAGTGTTCCACCATTTCTTTCTCCTTCTTACATAGGATACATATGTTCACCATGGGGATGCCCCTCTTTATTAGGTTATCTTGGGTTAGGACCTTACCATGCATTAAAGTCCACCAGAAAAAAATTATTTTTGGTGTGAGCTGCGGAACCCACACCTTTTTCTAGTCTCCTCGATTGCACTCCTCCTTCAGAAGTAGATTGTAAGTAGACTTAACAGAGAAGGTAATAGCCTGAGTGGGGGCCCAGATAATAGAGTCCCTAAGCCTAGAGATTCTAACATTATCCGTAATTCCCATGAGATCCTTGCCTAAGTGTTGTAGGTTTGGTCTGTTCCTTACCCGATTAGGTATATCCTCCCAATCCCTACCAGTGATATAGTTGGAGACCCGGTTACCCAAGATAGGTTTGAGGTAGTCCATAAGAGGTTTGAATCTATGGCCCAAATTAGGTTGGTTCAGAATCCAGTAGTCATTCTAGAATTTAGTAGATCTCCCATTACCAATTTGCCAGAGAGCAGCTTTAGACAGGAGGGTCTTACATTTACATATGTTCGTCCAGAGTTTGGATCTGCAAGGAAGGTCTCCATCATGATACTTTCACCTAAAGGGGTGTCCTTGGAGATACTTGGCTTCCATAAGTCTGCACCAATCTGCCTTCCCTTCTATAAGCTTCCAATATACTTTCGTGGTAAGGGCTTTATTCATCAACCCAATTTTTCTTAGCCTCAAGACACCCATTCTTTTTGGGAGGCATATAGTATCCCAGTTCACAAGGGACATCCTCTTATTTTCTTCAACTCTAGCCCATAGAAAGCTTCTTTGGATCCTTTCTAGTTTTTCTACCATATAGCCTCTGATTTTAAAGAGGGATAGGAAGTACACAGGAATCCCTTGGAGTGTGGAGGCCACTAGCTACAGTTTGCCATCATTGCTTAAAAACTTCCTCTTCTAGCCAAAAAGTTTCCTCTATGTTCTTTTAAGGATGGAATTCCAAAAATCTTGGGACACCTCTTTAACAGTAAGGGGGAGGCCCAGGTAGGTGGAAGGGAGCGAGGCTGCTAGACAACCTAGGATTCTAAGCACCTTATTTTGAAGCTCCATAGGGGTATTGAAGAAGAACGGCCTACTCTTTTGATAGTTGATACACTGTCCAGATGCCCAAGCATAATTTTCTAGAATTTTTTTCCACTATCTGGCCTCAATCACAGAAGAGTACCCAAAAAGGAAGGTGTCATCCAAAAATTGTTCTAACACCACCCAAGGAAGAGTGGAAGCAAGTTTGACTCCTTTTATTCTTCCCATGGTAGATAGCATACAAAGATTCCTGCTAAACACTTCAGCCACCATAATAAAGAGGTAGGGGGAGAGGGGGTCTCCCTATCTAAGACCCTTCTCAGGTTTAAAGTAAGCCCTAGGGGAGCCATTGACTAGAACAAAAAGGCTAACAATTTGAGTACATTCTTGTAATCTAGATAACCTTCTCATTAAACCCCAGTTTAGCAAGAAATTTAATCAGAAATTACCAATTGACTTTGTCATAAGCTTTGGAGATATCCAATTTAAAAGCCATACCTAGAGCCTTGCTTTTGTCGATGGAATGGATGATTTCATGAGTGGAAATGGTTGCATCAAGGATCTACCTACCTAGCACAAAACTTTTCTGAGTAGTACTGATAATCTTGTCTAGTAGAGGTTTGATTCTACCCAACAGAATCTTGGTAAGGATCCTGTAAAAGGTATTGCACAGGCTGATGGGCTTGAAATCCATCATCGTGGTAGGATTGTTATGCTTTGGAACTAGTACAATGTAGGTCTGATTATGCTATTTGAGGATGTGCCTAGTCCTAATTAAAGAAGTCCCTAGTAGCCTGGGTAAAATTAGTTCCCATGATGTCCTAGTACTCCTGAAAGAATGCTGGAGGAAATCCATCTGATCTGAGGGCTTTATAAGCACCCATGGAAAAGACCGCATTCTCTCTTCATCAAAGACCCCCTCTGTAAGCCTGTTATTGTCACTGAGCGTTATAGCACTTTAGATTTGGTCCAAAAGTTGGTTTTGGATGTTGTCCAAGCATACTGGGCCCTCACTAGAGTATAGTATCCTAAAGTAGTTGACCGCCACCTGGTTGATCTTATCCTTCTCCTTGACTTCATTTCCTCCTTCATCCTTAATAGCAGCAATAGTGTTTCTTCTTTTATGGATGCTGGCAAACCTATGAAAGAAGGAAGTGTTCATGTCCCCTTTAGCAAGCCACTAGACTCTAGATCTCTGCCTGTAGTAGATTTCTTCTTTTTTCAGAGCTTCTTGCCACTTATGTCTAGTCACCGCCTCCTCCACCTAAACCTGGGGTGGGTAGTTTCCAAAAACTAACTGGGCCTAGAGGGAGTCTAAGGCTCCAAATAGTTCCTTCTTCTCATTGTGAAAGTCACCAAAATTATGTTTTCTCTAGCTTTTAACCTCTCTTTGGATAATTTTGAGCTTTTGGGCTATTCTGAACATAGCAGTACCCCTGATGTTAGTCTTCCACTAGAATTTCACTTGGTCCTTGAAGGAAGGGTGAGAGCACCACATAATTTCAAATCTGAAGGGCACCAGGTTGGCCATGGGGGTTTCAAGCTAGTTGAGGAGGAGGGGGTTGTGATCCGACATGGTATGAGGGAGGGAAGAAAGTGAGGAGTTAAAGCAAAGGTTCCATGAAGAGGTGGCAAGGGCCCGGTCCAATCTCACTTGGATGAGGTGGGAACCTTTCCTATTATTAGACCAAGTGAAGGGTTTCCCTTTTGGGTGAGGTCCGTAAGGCCTTTGGAGGAGATAAAATGAGCCAACTCTGCCATACTATTCAAGTAGTCTACCAGACCACCACACTTCTCCAAGGGGTAAAGAGGGGTATTAAAGTTGCCAGCCAGTAGGAAGTTTGTAGAACAGTCCAGGTCTAGCCGATGGCCAAGCTCACCCCACAGAGAAGCTCTACCCACCCAGGTATTAGGAGCATAAATATTGAAAATAGTCCATTTAGTACCAATCTTCCTAAAGGTGGTTGCAAGGAAGTTGGGAGAAGAAGAAGAGAGCTAACCAGTTATCCTGTTGGGGTTCCAGAGCGTAGCAATACCACCAAATGCCCCCGCAGCTTCAGAATAAAGGAAGGTAGCACTTGGCCAAAGATTTGGTGCTAGGGTAGCGAAATTACTAGAAAACATCTTAACCTCTTGAAGGAGTAGAACATTAAGCTTGAGATAAAAATGTAGTGTTTGACAGTACTTTGCTTAAGAGAGTTATTCAATCCCCTCTCATTTCAAGAAAGGCAATTCATTTCTTACTTTTGAAACTGGATTCCAGGGTTTGCTGCTTACCTGCTACAACATCTCTTTTGGTCCCCTACAATTTTTGAACCCTGTCTAAAGGCCTTCCCTTGGGTGTTTCCATTCTGACATCAGCCTTTTTAGGCTTGGTTTTCTTTCTCTATGTTTTCCATTCTCCTTCATCATCCTCCAAGCCATCGAGGGGGCTAGAAGGTCTCTTCTTCACTAGCTTTGGGGGGGGTTTGGCATCCTACTTTGGGTAAAGCACCTCCAGAGCCACCATAATGGTAGGTTGTTCTATCTCAGTAGGGCTAGTCTTCAACTCCTCCGGGGGGGACTTCGGGGGGGTTTTCAATGGCTCCACCACCTGCTAAAGAACTGGTTCCTTGGTGGACTCAAGAAGACCTAGATCAGGGCACCCAACATTCATCTTCTGGGGGGGAACTATCTCACCCTCTTCTAGGTCCAGATCTTCCATAGCTAGGATTTTTGTTTCCTTAGTCACCAAGGGTGGCCTAGAATCCACCTTCTCTTCACCTACAGGGGGAGGACCCACAACCACTCCTTTGTCCTTGTTTCCTTTTTTTTTGTCCCAACTTTGAGGAATTGAAAGTATCACTAGCATGGCCCTTGCAATCATAGTTCTTGAAAAACATGGTAGCACTCTCATACACTAGAGCTTGGGTCTATCTACCTAGCTTAGATTTCAAAATGATAAAGTTGGGCGGGGTTTTGTTCAGAGAAACATTCACACAAAATCTAGCAAAAATAATCTTGTACTTTGAATGAGTCACCTGGTCCGATGTGATGGAGTTGAAGGAATCACCTATCCATCTGAAGACTTGTTCATCCTAGTACTTGAGAGAGAGGCCAGGGAGGAAAACCCAAATTGGGGTTGTTCTTGTTAGGTCCGTCATTGGATTGAATCTGGGTTTCCATTTTGCAAGGGCCAGGAAGTGCTTGCCATAAACCCATGACCCTTCCAGCGCATAGGACAAGTCCTCAAGAGTGGTAAACTTGAACAAAAAAAGCCCCCCAGGCATAGCAAGAACTAGGATATAACCCTTGATCTTCCATTGAATAGAAACGCACTTCCTAACCATTTCAATGGTGGGTCAAAAATTGAAGAAATGACCAACCAGGGATAGTTGGAAGTCCACCATCATTTGGTTCACAACTGAGTCCAGGAGTGACAGTTTAGCGCATTCCTCAGTCTAAATAAAATCCACCAATAGGGCCTCCAGAGATTGATGAGTTTCTCCAACAAGGGCACCTTTCCAGTTGGGCTTCGGGGGGGACAATGGGGCATCTTTTTGAGATTCCTGCATTGACTCAATGGCTGGTCTCGTGACAGAGGAGATCATGGGCATGGTTTGGGGTCCATCAAGACCAATAGGTGGGTTAGCCAGGGCGACAGCATCTCCTCCAGAGGAGGCGGGCATGGGAGTCAGCAGTTTGAAAACTATTTTGGGCGGGAAGTTGCAGAGCCTAGGATAACCTAATAAAGAGGGGCATCCCCATGGTGAACAGACATATCCTATGTAAGAAGGAGGAAGAAATGGTGGAACACTTGTTCATCCACTTATCTTATTATGATTTATATTTGATTTTATATGTTATTGTACCTTTATTGTTGATTGATATTTCATTGGGATTTTCAATATTATGTTATGTATAATATGTAAAATAATTTTTTTAATTTTTTAAATTAAAAGAAAATATTAATTATTTTGTACATTGAGGGTTCAATATCAAATGACCAGTGCCACAACATTCTAATACATACTAATTATTATGTCATTAAAGTGTCATTATTCTATTTGGCATACTTTAAATATTCTTGTTTATGTTTTGTCTATCTATATTGTGATCAACTACACTTTATGTGTGTATTAGTGAACTTGTAGTAGAAATTGTCTCTGCCTGAGTTGTAGGTTTAAGTGTGTCTTATTACTAATAGTGGCGAAAGAGATAGTTTCATTGATCATTCATGCTTTAGCCAATATCATCCTTTTATAGATGATGTATCCATAACTAATATATTACACCTCTAGTATGTGTAGCTTAAA